>QJPP01004407.1:0-145962 GCA_003996215.1 Jaltomata sinuosa
TTGTCAATATTCCTGGGTAAAAGAAAGTAAAATTATGTTTTAAATCACCAGTTTTACGATTAACGCTAGACTCGGCAGGGCCGGGGTGCTAGTTGAGTTTTCTTGCTACTTGAGATAAATTTTAGCCTCGGTCGGACCGAACACATGAGACGACTTTCTACTGTTTAGACCCGGTTATGCCCGGGCACCCTTGGAGGGGTTTTTGAGATATTTTCCTACTACTTTAGTCCTGGACAGGGTCTGGGCATGCATATTTGAGACTGGGTCTCTATCTTGAAATCAGACTTTCTTCTGGAGGACATGTTTTGATACTGAGTTTTAGTATGGGGTCAGGGACCTCCATGGACCTTGCCATCCGGGCCTGGGGATGCGGGCTGCGTGTGCCGGAGGAAGGGTATACGGTGGAGTAGAGGTATACGGGCAGTGTCCTTCCATGGAACGTACTTGTTGGGCCGGATCGGCACCGGAGGAGGTACATACAGAGATACAATTTCACTTGAGATCTTCATGCATCATATCATTCATTGTTTGAGGCTCCACCCTTGTTTGTTGTTTGTTGATTGTACGCTCCTGTAGTATGGGATGCCGGAGGGTTTGTTTTCACTTGTTTGTGTTCCTCGGTTGTATGGGCGGCCGGGGGACTGTAGGTAGACTCTTGCTATTTACTTACAAAATTATTCCCTGTTACGGTTAAGAATGAAATTGGTTACTGCTAAACTGTTAGTTTTTGGATTGAGATTGATATGATTAGTTGAGTTTGACTAATGTCTCTGAGCATGCCTATCATTACTCTTTCCCATTCAGATCCTAGATCCACTTGTTTGGGGTTGGCTAGTGAGCCATTATCTGTTCCTGTTTCTGTTTCGACCCCAGTAGGAGATTCTTTAGTAGTGGATCGGATTGTGAGATCTTGTATGCTATCTATTGGTGATTCAGAGACTTGGAGTGATTTGATGATTCTTGATATGCTAGATTTTGATGTGATACTGGGCATGGACTGGTTATCCCCTCACCATGTGGTTTTGGATTGTCATGCCAAGACCATTACCATAGTTGTGCCCGGTGTATCCCCGGTTGTGTGGCAGGGTTCTGTTAGCCATGCACCATCTTGGATCATCTCTTGCCTTCGAGCGAGGAAGTTGATTTCCCATGGGTGTTTAGCTTATCTAGCATATGTCTGAGATGTTAGTGCTGACCCTACTTCTCCTGAGTCTGTTCCTGTGGTTAGAGACTTCCTCGATGTGTTTCCTACCGACCTGCCAGGCCTTTCACCTGAGAGGGGTATTGATTTTGCTATTGAGCTTAAGCCGGGCACTAGGCCCATTTCTATTTCTCCTTATCGTATGGCTTTTGCTGAGCTGAGGGAGATTAAGGAGCAGCTCCAGGATCTGTTAGCTAAGGGGTTTATTAGACCTAGCGTGTCACCTTGGGGTGCTCCTGTTCTCTTCGTGAAGAAGAAGGATGGGTCGATGCGCATGTGTATTGATTATCGGCAGCTGAACAGAGTGACAGTGAAGAATAGGTATTCGATGCCGAGGATCGATGATTTGTTTGACCAGCTTCAGGGTTTAGTCGTGTTTTTGAAGATTGATTTGAGGTCTGGCTACCATCAGTTGAGGATTAGGGCGGAGGACATCCCTAAGACAGCATTCAGGACACGTTATGGCCATTATGAGTTCCTGGTGATGTCTTTTGGGTTGACTAATGCCCCCGCAGCCTTTATGAACTTGATGCACAGGGTTCTTGGACCGTATTTTGACTCATTTGTGATAGTTTTTATAGAAGACATCTTGGTATACTCAGATAGTAGAGGTTAGCATGAGCAGCACTTGAGGGTTATACTCCAGACTTTGAGAGATCATCGGCTTTATGACAAGTTCTCAAAGTGCGAGTTTTGGCTTGAGTCAGCTGCATTCCTAGGGAACGTGGTGTCTAAGGATGGGATTAGGGTTGACCCGGGAAAGATTTCTGCGGTTTGTGATTGGCCTAGACTTACTACTGCTACTGAGGTCCGCAGCTTTATTAGGTTAGCAGGTTACTACAGGCGGTTCGTTGAGGGATTTTCCTCCATAGCAGCACCCTTGACTATGCTGACTAGGAAGGATGTCCAATTTCAGTGGTCGGATCAGTGTGAGGATAGCTTCCAGAGGCTTAAGGCCTTATTGGCTTCAGCTCCAGTTTTGACTTTGCCGGTTGAGGGTCAGAGCTTCTCCGTGTATTGTGATACTTCTGGGGTTGGTCTTAGTTGTGTGTTGATGTAGCAGGGTCGAGTAATAGCATATGCGTTGAGGCAGCTGAAGGTTCACGAGCACAACTACCCCACTCATGATTTAGAGCTGGCAACGGTAGTTTTCGCGCTCAAGATCTGGAGGCATTACCTATATGGAGTTCACTGTGAGATCTTCACCTATCACCGTAGTCTTCAGTATATCACGAGTCAGCGAGAGTTGAACTCGAGATAGAGGAGATGGGTCAAGTTACTGAAGGATTATGACTTCACTATTCTGTATCATCCGGGCAAGGCAAACGTGGTAGCGGATGCCTTGAGTCGGAAGACAGTGAGTATGGCTAGCCTAGCTTCTCTTTCAATTTCAGAGCGACCATTGGCCTTGGACATCTAGTCCTTGGCTAATCGTTTGGTTATGCTTGACTTGTCGAATCCTAGCAGAGTTCTCGCTAGTGTTGAGGTTCGTTCCACTTTGATTGATCAGATTCAGAGCCGTCAGATTGAGGATCAGCAGTTGAGTGACCTTCGTGATCAGGTTGTTCAGGGTGAGACCAGTCAGGCTACTCTAGATTCAGATGGGGTTCTGAGGTTTGATAGTCGCCTTTGTGTTCCGAGGATTAGTGATTTGATTCAGTTGATACTTCATGAGGCACATTGTACTAGATACTCCATTCACCCTGGCACAACAAAGATGTATAAAGACTTGAGACAGCTTTACTGGTGGAGTGGTATGAAGCGGTATATAGCGGATTTCGTATCTCGATTCTTGAACTGTCAGCAGGTTAAGTTCGAGCACATGAGACTTGGTGATTTGATGCAGCGACTTCCTATTCCTGAGTGGAAGTGGGAAGGGATTACTATGGACTTTGTTGTTGGTTTGCATCATACTTCTCATGGGTTTGATTCCATATGGGTGATTGTTGATAGGCTGACTAAGTCAGCACATTTCTTGTCGGTTCAGACTTTTTATGGCGCAGAGAGGTTAGCTCAGATCTACCTTTGTGAGATTGTTCGGTTGCACGGGGTCCCAGCTTCTATCATTTCAGACCGCGGCACTCAGTTCACATCTCAGTTCTGGAAAGCTATTCAGCAAGATTTGGTTACAGAGGTTCATCTTAGTACTGCTTTCCACCCTCAGACAGATGGCCAGTCCGAGAGGACCATTCAGATTCTGGAGGACATGTTTCGGGCCTGTGTTCTTGACTTTGGAGGTTCTTGGGATCAGTTTGTTCCCTTGGCAGAGTTTGCTTATAATAACAGCTTCAATTCGAGTATCGGCATGGCACCTTTTGAGGCTTTGTATGGCAGGTGTTGCAGATCCCCGGTAGGTTGGTTTGATGGTTTTGATTCTAGGCCACAGAGTACAGATTTGCTTCGAGATTCCTTGGATCAGGTTCGAGCGATTCAGGACAGACTTCGGGCAGCTCAGAGCAGGCAGAAGAGTTATGCTGATCGTAGGCTTCGTGCCTTGGAGTTTAGTGTTGGTGACTTGGTGTTTCTCCGTGTATCGCCCATGAAGGGCGTGATGAGATTTGGTAGGCGGGGCAAGCTTAGCCCCAGGTATATTGGGCCGTTTGAGATTCTTCAGAGGGTTGGTAGCGTTGCCTATCAGCTAGCCTTGCCTTCGATGTTTTCATCTATACATCCTGTATTTCATGTTTTGATGTTGCGTCAGTATGTCCCAGATGATTCTCATGTGCTGCGGTGGGATTCAGTTCAGTTGGGTGAGGGTTTAGCCTTTGTTGAGGAGCCGGCAGCTATTTTGGCTAGAGATGTCAGGAGATTGAGGTCTCGAGAGATCCCGGTTGTTAAGATTCAGTGGAGGAACCGTCCAGTCGAGGAGGCTATCTGGGAGACCGACAGAGATATGCGGGCTCAGTATCCGCAGCTGTTTGAGCCTTCAGGTACCCCCTTGACCTTGACTTTCGAGGACGAAAGTCCTTTTTAGTAGTGGATGATGTAATGACTCTTCCGGTCATTTCCACGTATGCATTTTCCTTGTACCGTTAGAGCTTGTTTGTAGTGGCCCCAAGTCATTTAAGGCTTGTTGGGACCGGTATTTCGGTGCCGGGTCCATTTGTTTGGTCGTATGATAAGTTTTGAAGTCAAGCAAGTCGGCAAACGTTATCGTAAGTATCTTTAATATATTTTCTGAACATTGGGTAAAATGTCTCAGAGCTTTTCTCTCAATATATAAAGAGTTAGAAGTCCCCCAAAATACCAAATCGAAGGTCTACGAGTCTAGTTTCCAACGCACAAAACCTCATGACCAACTGATCTCAGAGTAAAAACTTATGACTGTTTTACCGCGGACTGTCTGGCAAAAACCGGGTTGCGAACCGGGTCGCCAATCGGGTCGGGTCAAAATCGATTTAAAGCCTCAACTTCACGTTTTAAAACGCCTTTTCAGTTCTGAAACTGTGAGAAAACATAAGGGAGGGTTCCAAGAGAGTTCTTGAGTATCAAAATCGTGCGATGAGGAATTGCGAACCTAAATTTAAGAATTTTATTAGCATCACGCGTATATTTAAAAATATTTTATTTTATATGGTTTTTATACATTGTAATATTTTAACGGAGATAGTAAATTTAGTTATATTAAAAATTATTATTATGATATAGTAGGTTTTGTTTGAAATAATTTTCTATTCATTATGATATATTCAAAAAGTTATATTTATTTTACCACGAACTTATGAAATACCCGAGTACTTACGTAGTGGAATAGAATTAATTGTGTGTTGCCACTCCACTTCCACGTGGAAGTGAAGTGGAATGTGCAGCAATTATTGTAAATATAGGTGGCATCTAATTAATGCCTTCACTTTTTGTTAATTAATTAATTGATTAATTAATGTTGTGAGCCATTCACTTTGTTCAACATTTGTTCATGATACATATATGATAATCAACTTCTGTTCATTATGGTTTCATTACGAGGTGCAATTTTATAAACTCTTCAGTATATGTATATACTTACACCCACGAGTGAGGGAAATTGTGGGGAAGAAATTATATTTTGATGTTATGTTTAATTTCTGAAAGGAAATTAATTATCTACGTCAAGTTATTCAAGCCCGAGTTTGAGTTTGATTTCGTGATGGAGCTTTTTTTTTCGGAGAGGTTCAAGCTTATCATCGGACGACAGGTAGGTTACGGTTTATTTTCCCTCGACTTCATATATAGGATAAAATTGTACTAGCTGGCATCCTTGGGTTGGATTATTAGGTTGGTACCACAGACCTCGACCGCTTTATTCATGTCCGCCTACTTTTGTTCCTCCGTTGCTTGTAGTACTTGCCGTTATATTCTATTTACCCTTGTGGTACTGTGAGACCTTGTTGACTCTGGAACATAGAAGGTGGGATTTTGGGAATGTCCGCGAGTCCCAGGCATAGAATTATCATTCTAGGCTGGTTATGCTTGCTGAGTAGCTGTGGGCCTGTGCAGGGTCGATAGGTTGATTGTGATCTGCTGGGCAGCTATTGTGTGTGATCATACCATTTCCATGCATATAAAGAGGTTTTATCCATGTTTTACTATGGTTTTGGCTTCGGGCCTACTGGCACTATTTTCTAAACCTTGCATGGCCTCGGGGGCCTATTTTTGATGGAAATGATTGGGAAATGGTTTGATTTAACTTGTCAATATTCCTGGGTAAAAGAAAGTAAAATTATGTTTTAAATCACCAGTTTTACGATTAACGCTAGACTCGGCAGGGCCGGGGTGCTAGTTGAGTTTTCTTGCTACTTGAGATAAATTTTAGCCTCGGTCGGACCGAGCACATGAGACGACTTTCTACTGTTTAGACCCGGTTATGCCCGGGCACCCTTGGAGGGGTTTTTGAGATATTTTCCTACTACTTTAGTCCTGGACAGGGTCTGGGCATGCATATTCGAGACTGGGTTTCTATCTTGAAATTGGACTTGCTTCCGAAGGACATGTTTTGTTACTGGGTTTTAGTATGGGGTCAGGGACCTCCATGGACCTTGCCATCCGGGCCTGAGGCTGCGGGATGCGTGTGCCGGAGGAAGGGTATACGGTGGAGTAGAGGTATACGGGCAGTGTCCTTCCATGGAACCTACCTGCTGGGCCGGATCGGCGCCGGAGGAGGTACATACAGAGATACCATTTCACTTGAGATCTTCATGCATCATATCATTCATTGTTTGAGGCTCCACCCTTGTTTGCTGTTTGCTGATTGTACGCTCCGGTAGTATGGGATGCCGGAGGGTTTGTTTTCACTTGTTTGTGTTCCTCGGTTATATGGGCGGCCGGGGGACTTTAGGTAGACTCTTGCTATTTAATTACAGAATTATTCCCTGTTACGGTTAAGAATGAAATTGGTTACTGCTAAACTGTTAGTTTCTGGATTGAGATTGATATGATTAGTTGAGTTGGACTCATGTCTCTGAGCATGCCTATCATTACTTTTTCCCTCTTCTTACACTTGAGGTTACCGGTATACCGTCCATTTTGTAAACTTATTATGTATACACTGTTATTTCAAAGACCCCAGGTGCGTTGTTTCTTACTTTCACCTGTGCCTATGGTGTATATATTCGGTTTGCTGGCCTCACATGTGGTTCTGTTGATTTCCCTCTGGGCTAGTTCCTGTGTACCTTTCGTTGATTTTTGTGACTACTTGTTTCTATTTTTTCTGTTACTACGCTTTTATCTTATATGTGGCCAGTCGGCCTATGATACCTACTGGGTACCTTATGCTTCGCATTTGGTGCTCACCCTACCCCCTGCATCTTTGGGTGCAGATCCTAGCGTGGGCCATCACCATTAGATCACTGTGATTCGTGCTTGGAGGTCTGTTGGGGACTACTTCAGACTGAGGGTGAGCTCTTGGCGATCGGAGCTTAGCTTTAGTTTATCTTTTGCTTTATGTACTCTATTACCACTCAGAGACATCTGTATATATTGTTTTGGATCGTTTGCACTCCATGTATGTAGTTTTGGCTCTATACTATGATACCAGGTCTTGGGGTTTGGTTTAGTTTCCGCATATGTATATATATACTATTGTTATCTATTCTCCTCATCGTACTCTCTTACTTTTGCTTATTAAACTATTCTTCCGCTTATTTGTTAGATAGTAGCCCATTACTAACTGTCCTGGGCTACGGGAATTGGTTCGCCCACTGGGGGGTTGTCGGTGCCATCATGACCGAGAAATCGGGTCGTGACAGTCGTCTGATGGACCGTCATGCATGTGACTAGCCGTCACTTGAGCCATCACAGCTAAACAGTTAGCTCCCAGACAAATCTTCCAGTAAGTCGTCCAGCAGGTGACAACTTACAGCTTTATATCCGTTTTATGACAAATTTTCAGGTAAGTCATCACCTGCTCGATGACTTACATGTATATAGGGTAAAAACGCATTTGAGGAGTGCATTTTATCTTTGTGGCTTGGGTGACGGTCCGTCAGGTCAGTGACGGGCCATCACTCCTAGGCAGTGCTCGATGACTTACTGTCTCATCCTGGCAGCCTGGCTGACGGCCAGTCACAGGTGTGACGGTCAGTCATGCCAGCCGTCAAGCTTAACCAGTTGAGGTTTTTGAACATTTTTTCTTCTGTTTCTATCTCTATCTCCATTCCCTGCAAATATAACAATAAAACATCAAAAACCACAAACGTTTCTTGAAAACTCGCGAGTATTCTTAGTTAAAGGCGTCAAATGTGCCGTAGAATCCTGGCACATCAACACCCTCAACTTAAAACGTTCGCTTGTCCTCAAAAACATGACAACAAAAACAAAATGATGACTCAACTAAGAATACAAACACATATCTCTGGCAAATCATGGCCACTCACCAGTTTATTAAATTTAAATCAAGCCCCCCGGTAGCACACAAATGTATGAAACGCTAACTTGCAAGGATCCAAACATGTCATTCCGATATGATATAATATTCTACATACACACACAACAGCTATCCCAACAGTCAATAGATGATACAGAAATCTCGGTGCCCTCACCACAAAGAAGTCCCACACACAAGATTTGGGATTAGGTAATGCGCTCACACTCACAACCGATTTCAAACAATGCACATGCGATGCCATAAGCTTGCCCTTGCTATTCTATTTCAGTTTTTTCAGAAAGCCGCTCAGGATCACTACAGGACTTGTTTTGGCTTGTAATGAGGCTTCGGGTGCAGGTAGGATACGTTTGGGGAATAGTGACTAAACCCTCCTTGGAATCACCGACCTACTATTTCCACTGAACTTTACTTCACCCATCCTTATTCACCTTTTTATTCCCTTGTTTCTAGCTACAGGTGCAGCCTCTTTATTTTGACAATTCTTTTTCATCTCTTTTTCGTTTTACCTGAAATTTTCATTCTATCCACAACCAATCTTGTCCATCCTATTTTTTTTATCATTTACCTCTGTAGTAGCCACCCTCAACTTAGGCTGATTGCCTGAGTAGAGGTGCACGATGTCCAAGGAAGGACCAGGGCCATAATAGGGCTTCAAAGTTAAAAAGAAACGGTGACAGGTTATTGAAAGAATAGGGTCAATTATGGCTCAAACAGAGATCAAAGGGATTATTTGCATTTGGACGGTCTTATAGGCTAAGTGGACTGCACACAAAAAGGGCATGTGATCCTTTCCTACGCAACCAACTTCAAGCTTAACAAAATAGACCGGGCAAGTTCTAGATGCATGCACAGAGTAAGAGTTTATAACAATAAGCTCACACACACTTGGCACCAAGAAACTATACCACTACCAACTATCAAAACATCAGCTCGGCTTAAGCATAATTATTACAATCACAACCACACAATGACATTCAAGGATCCAGAACAGTCAATCGTTTCAAACATAAGTACAAAATCAACTTTTTCAGAGGGGGCTCCTTTTACTTCAACTTTCCATAAAGCCATGCTTGCTATAGCCACCAGAAAACAACACAAACAAAATTTAAAATGACAACCTAAACATGCCGGTTCTACTAGATAGCGCACCGGAGGGAAAAGAAACATGGCAACAAAAACCCTCGGTGGTGAAAGACTCGCAGGTATCCCAACAACACCCTTAACTTAAATTCATGCATTGTCCCTAATGCAGACATGTGAAAGCTAAAACTGTGAGAGAAAGGAATACCTGTGAAGCCCATAGAACTCAGAGTCTCTGGCATGATGTTGGAGACCGCCAGGGTCTCCAAAGCAGGAGCAATCGCTGGAATAGGTGCAAGCGACATCATCCTGTTGAGCTCTAACTTTATCTTTTATCGGCTCCTCAGCTAGTCGAGACAACTTCTTTACTCTTTCTAACTCTTTTTATTTGCTGGTTCTCTTGCGGTGTTTTCTTTTCCTTATTTTGTTCTCACCGCCTTACTCTATAGGTTTCTCTTCTTGTGATCCCAACACCATTCTCATAACAGCTACGGTCTCAACAAAACCCTTCTCCTCAATATGCACATCCGTAGGGGCTTCATCAATAACATTGATAACCGAGACCACCCTCATGTCTCTTGGTGGCTTCATCAATTTACACACATCAAACTTGACCAATTCATTGTTTAATCTGAATGTCAGTTCGTTTCTTTCCATGTCGACCAACACTCTTGCAGTGGCTAACAATGGTCGTCCCAAGATTATGGGAACTTCAAAGTCCACTTTGCAATCTAAGATTACAAAGTCAGCTGGGAATATAAACTTACCAACCTTTACCAGCACATCAGACAATATTCCCACCGGTCGCTTTACTGAACGGTCAGCCATTAACACCTCATGGTAGTTGGTTTGGGAGCTCCCAAACCCAACTGTTTATAGACTGCTAGCGGCATCAAGTTAATTCTAGCACCAAGATCACATAAGGCTTTTTCAAAGTTGAATTTCCCAATAGTACATGGAACAGTAAAAGCACCTGGATCTTCCTTCTTTTCCACTAACGATCTTGAAGAAATAGCACTGCAGTGGTGGAGGTTATCTTCTGGTTCAAAGCTCACTGACCTCTACTTGGTAATCAAGTCCTTCATGAACTTGGCATATCCGGGCATTTGTTCAAGAGCGTCCACCAGTGGGATGTTCACTGATATCTGCTTGAGCATGGTCATGAAATTTAGGAACTTGCTATCTTCCATTTTGTTCTTCAACCGTTGTGGGAAAGGTGGTGGTGGCTGAGGCATCATAGTTGGAAGTTTTTCAACTTCCTTGCTTTTATCCGTGAGCCTTTGAGTAGCATCCTCTACCATATTTTCATCCACAACATCACCTTTCTGAGTCTGAATTACCGAATGTGATTTTGATAATGTTTTACCGCTTCTCGTAGTAATCGCCATATAACTCCCATCATTCCTTGGGTTTTGAATGGTGTCACTCGGCAAGGTACCTATCTTCCTCTGATTTAGAGACGCCGAGATTTGACTCATTTGTTGCTCTAACTGCTTGATTGAGGTGGAATGAGAATCCACCAACTGACTCATTACTGATAATTCAGATTTCATTTCCTTGACTCCGGAGTCAGTAGATTTCACCTTCAACAACATTTTCGCCATCATATTCTCCAATTTGGACGTCTCTGTCTCATTGCTAGCTCTTTCTCGATTACCAGGTGGTACATACAACCCACCTCTATCAGTTTTATTCTTCCAGTTCCCCTGATCACGATCTCTGTAGCCAGCGTTTTCATAGTAGTTGTCCTTCTGATAGTTCCGACCTTGGTTTCCCTGGCCATTGGCCTGGAAACCCCCCAAATAATTAGCCTCCTCATCAGATTAAAACTCTGTTGCACTACCTTGGGAACCCACAACTTTCACTTTCTCCATACCTCTTGACAGCAAATGTTTAGTCAGTAGGTCCATTTGCATTTTCAGATAGGCCATATCTTGGTCCTGCTCTTCCTCTTTCCGGCGTTGTTCCGCTGACATACCGACTTCATAAGTGCTAGCAGCCACCTCTGTATCCCGTGTATGCCAGGCCCTGCTGGTTTTAGTAAGCCGGTCCAAAATAGTTGTGGCATCGATAAAGGTAAGACCCATAAATGCTCCACCTGCTGCATTATCCAGTGTCGGCATGGTAGCCGAATTCAGTGCCCTGTAGAATGTTTGCATTAGGAAATTGTCGGTCAACTGATGGTTTGGGCATTGTGTCAGCTTCTTCTTGAACCGCAACCAAGTCTCATGTAAAGCCTCATGAGGTTGTTGTCTGAAGTTGCTAATTTCATCCCTCAACTGTATCATCCTAGAGGGAGAAAATAACCTTTCTAGGAAAGCTCTTTTCAACTCTCCCCAGGTTGTGATAGAGTCGGGGGTTAGCTCTGTCAACCATAATGCTGCCTCATCAGACAGAGACAATGGAAATAACCTGAGCCTGATCGTTGTCTGACTTACTCCAGGCAATTCGAACGACTTGCAGATACCCACAAAATTCATCAGGTGTCAGTTTGGATCATCACCAGCAACACCACGGAACAACCCTCTCAAATTCAACAGCTGAATCATTATGCTAGTAATGTTGAACTTGGCCCTGGGCGCTAGCAGAGGAAGAACAATGGCGCCCGTAGCACCAACTCCATCTAATGCAATATCATCCTCTATATCCTCAACATTCAAGTGATGCTGAGCCTGTTGAGCCTGCTGTTCTGCAGTGAGCCTTGCTGCCTCCTGCTGTTGTAAATTCATGGTTTGCCTTAGCGTTCTTGTGAGCTTGGGGTCATAGGGTAATATTGGTTCACCCGAGCGCCTGGTACTTGGCATGTACAACTCTGTACCCTGTAACAAACAAAAACAACAAATAAAAGTAAAAGCAGGAAATATGACTAAGAGTCAAATAAACACATCGGACTTAACAAACAACCGTATTCCCTGACAACGGCGCCAAAATTTGATATGCCTAAATTACACCTCAAATTAAGAAGCGTAAGCGGTCGTCGTCAAATATAGAATCCAATAGAGGTTGGGGTCGATCCCACAGGGAATAAGGTGCAAATTAAGTCGTTAGTAATTTAGATGACTAATAATCAATAGTTTTTGGTAAATAGGGGGAATTTATGTGACAGTCAGTCATGCCAGCCGTCAAGCTTAACCAGTTGAGGTTTTTGAACATTTTTTCTTCCGTTTCTATCTCTATCTCCATTCCCTGCAAATATAACAATAAAACATCAAAAACCACAAAAGTTGCTTGAAAACTCGCGAGTATTCTTAGTTAAAGGCGTCAAATGTGCCGTAGAATCCTGGTACATCAAAGGGTATAGAGGTTGATAGAGAAAAAATTGAGGTGATCAAAAAATTGCCTCCACAAGTTTCTGTGAAGGGAATTTGGAGTTTCTTGGGGCATGCTGGTTTTTATACGAGATTTATCAAGGACTTCTCCAAATTTGCTAATCCATTGTGCAAGCTGTTGGAGAAAGAGGTAAAGTTCATGTTTGATGAGGCATGTTTGAAGGCATTCAAATGCCTTAAAGAGAAGGTTGTCTCAGCTCTTATCATTATCTCTCCTGATTGGTCTCAACCATTTGAGGTTATGTGTGATGCTACTGGGGTGGCGCTACGAGCAGCCTTAGGCCAAAGGCGTGAAAAGATCCTCCATCCTATATACTACACTAGCAAGGCACTTAACCCCGCTCAGAAGAATTAAACTATGACTGAACATGAGTTGCTTTCTATGGTCTTTGCGTTCAAAAAATTTAGATCTTATTTGCTTAGCACCAAGGTGGTGGTGCACACTGACCATGCAGATCTTTGTTATCTCATGGCATAGAAGGATGCAAAGCCAAGGTTGATTAGATGGGTGTTGCTGCTGCAAGAGTTTGATTTTGAAGTCAAAGACCGAAAGGGTACAGAGAATCAAGTGGCAGACCATTTGTCTAGGCTGGAAGAAGAGGCTATGCTGAAGCTAAATGATGAGAAAGAGATTGATGACTGGTTTCCTGAC
This sequence comes from Jaltomata sinuosa, assembly GCA_003996215.1. Lineage (NCBI taxonomy): Eukaryota > Viridiplantae > Streptophyta > Magnoliopsida > Solanales > Solanaceae > Jaltomata > Jaltomata sinuosa. Next base: position 13,125 of record QJPP01004407.1, read on the forward strand.
GAACAAGTATTGGCTTCTTCTCAAGACTTGATCCCATGGTTTGCAGAGATTGCCAACTATTTGGCAAGTGATTTAGTGCCTGAAGATTTATCTGTTCACCAAAGAAAGAAATTCATGTCCGATGTTAAGAAGTACTTTTGGTAAGAACCATTCTTGTTTCGTGTGTGCAATGCTGATACTGTGATCCGGAGATGTGTACCTGAAGCTGAGCTGATGAAAATACTGGAAGCGTGCTATTCATCCCCTGTTGGGGGGTAATCATAGTGGTATTCGTACAGCGCATAAGATCTTGCAATGCGGCTATTATTGGCCGACTATCCATAAAGACGCACATGAATTTGCTAAGGCTTGCAGCAGGTTTCAGAGGGAAGGAGGTATCTCAAGGAGGCATGAGCTCCCTATGAATCCCATCCTTGTGATTGAGCTGTTTGACGTCTGGGGTATAGACTTCATGGGTCCGTTTGTGTTGTCTGATGGGAACTGGTATATATTGGTGGTTGTTGCCTACGTATCTAAGTGGGTCGAGGCGGTTGTGCTTCACAGTAATAAAGGGAAATGTGTCACAGCATTCTTGAAAAAGAACATCTTCTCCAGGTACGGGACGCCAAGGGCCATTATTAGTGATGGAGGCTTTCACTTTTGCAACAAGCTATTTCGAGCATTACTTGAAAAATATGGAGTGAAACACAAGGTTGCAACCCCTTATCATCCTCAGAAGAGTGGGCAAGTGGAAGTTTCCAATAAAGAGATCAAGTCAATCCTATCCAAGACTGTAAATGCAAATAGAAAGGATTGGTCACAGAAGCTGGATGATGCTTTGTGGGTGTACTAGACTGCTTACAATACTCCTATAGGCATGTCACCATATCAGCTTGTGTTTGGTAAGGCGTGCCATCTTCCGGTTGAACTTGAGCACAATACCATGTGGGCTTTGAAGAAGATGAACTTGAATTGGGGTGCAGCATCATTGTAGAGGTTAGGAAAGCTGAATGAGTTGGATGAATTCCATTTGAACGCATATGAAATTTCAGCTCTCTACAAGGAGAAGATGAAGCGGTATCATGACAAGAAGATAGAGAAGAGAGAGTTTCAGCCGGGTGACTTGGTCCTGCTTTTAAACTCTAGACTTCGCTTATTTCCTAGCAAGTTGAAGTCCAAGTGGATTGGACCCTTTAAGGTGGTACAATTTTTCCCTCATGGGGCCATTGAACTTGAAAACCTTGAGGGAAAAAGGTTCAAGGCAAACGGTCAGCGGATCAAAGCTTATTTCGGCACAGCAGAGGAGATCAAGACTATTAAATCTTGGAGCATAGATGAGTTTGTCCAACCCAAGGAGCTTGATGAAGTCTGAGTAGTCAAGCAACATGCGTAGTGCCGAAACGTTAAATCAGGCGTTGCATGGGAGGCATCCCATGAAATTGTACTTTACTTTATGTTAGTTGTAGCTAAAGGATTGTAGAGTTTTTTGGCAAAGTCTGAGTAGCCAAAACACTTGCGTCGTGCTGCGAAGTTAAATTAAGAGTTGCATGGGAGGTAACCCATGGGTTAATGTGTGTGTTCATTTTGCAGGAGGACGAGATATGAAAGCAAAATGCTGAAACAACAGGCAAAAAGGGATCCCAGGTATGTTCTCACCCCCGGTACTGGCGCTTAGGAAGCCTCTATTAAGGAGAGTACTACGGGCACCATTCTTGAGGGCCCGAAGGACGTGAAACCTGGTACTGGCGCTTAGGCGCCACAGGTATATTCTCACCCCTGTTTGTCGTATATTTTTTGTGCATTGAGGGCAATGCCCTTTTCTTTTTAGTGGGGTGGGGGAAGTACTGGGTGAGTTGTTTTATGATGGGTTCTTGGCAAAGTCTGAGTAGCCAAGAGACTCGGGTCATGCCGCGACGTTAAATCAGGTGTTGCATGGGAGGCAACCCATGAGGGTACTCACAAGGTACCCGACTCCTTAGGGTTTTCTTGCCTGCGTTCTTTCCCTAAGGATTTTAATTTCTGTTGAACCGGTATGTTTAGGATAGGTTGTATATAGTATAAGAAGAAAAGTAACTTGGTGCAGTCTATGATGTGATTTTTGAACTGAATTTGAAGTTAAAAATGGAGACCCCTTCCAAAAAATTTGAGTGTTATATTAGTATCTAGTTTTGATAGACTAACCATTGTGGATCCTCGCATGACATTGTGTTTATCGATCTGATGATTGGCTTAAGCTAGAGCATGAACCTAGTAGGTAGTATGTGATTGTCGACTCTGTGCCATGTGTTGGTGAGCTTAATTTGTCTGGTTCTTGCTTTATGTGCCAATCTAGAACTTTCCCAGTTAGTCTTGCCAAGGTCGTAGAATAGTTGGTTAGGAAGGGATCATAGGCCATTTTTTAATTAGTCTACTTTATCCCAAAAGACCGACCAAATTATATAATACCATTTGATCCCTGATTCTGAGCCTGTATTGACCCTTTTTGTTGTTTAGCCTAATCACCTTCCCTGTTTCTTGTTATGAACCTTTAGTTTGGCCATGGTCCCTCCTTGGACATTGTGTACCTCAACTCAGGCAAATTGCCTAAGTTGAGGGTGGCTACTGTAGAGGTGAGTAAGAAGTGTGGGTACCAATAGAAGAGGTTAGAAATAAAATGGAGAGATAACGGGTGCGGCGTCTATGTGAAAAGAAAAAGAAAAAGAGAAGAGGAAAGCAAAGAAAAAAAATTAAACAAAATAAATGTGTGTAAAACAAAAGCCGCACATGTCACTTGTTGCAATAAAAAGGGAGAAAAAAAGGGTGGAAAAAAATAGAAGTGGTCTGTTAGGTGGAATCAACATAGCGTAGTATCAAGGAGTGTAACACCCCATATACGTATCCAGCTATCTAAGTTGAAACTGGCTGAAAATTTGAGGCCTCAGAGACCATGAGCCAAGTCCACCATTCGTGGGTGGTTCCACGAGTCGTGGAAAGGACTCGTGATCCCAGCCCTGCAGGTCAACCTCAGTTCTGTCAACCACGAGTCAAGTTCATGACTAGTAAAAACTTCCACGATTCGTGCTGTTGACTCGTGGAAACTCATCAGAGGCAACCTTCCTTTCCTGACTTCCACGACTAGGTTCTACGACTCGTGGGAACTTCCACGAGTCGTCCTGTTGAACAGTAGAAAGTTTCTTGCAGGATGAAATTCTGTTAGTTTCCACGATTTGAGTTCCACGAGTCGTGGGAAGGTCTACGAGTCATAGACTCCACTCGTGGAACCTTTAGCCGAGTTTTAAGACAGCTTTTCCTAACTAAAACCCAGGGGCATTTTGGTCATTTCCCACCCTATTATGTATTAAGTGAAGTCATTTTGACTAATTTTAGAAGGGTTTTCACCCATAACATCCTAAGCCTATGCTAAGCTCCTCATTCCTCACTCAAAGAAGAAAGTTCTTCCTCTCAAGCTCAAGTTCAAGCTCCAAGTCAAGTCTCCTAATTCTTTTCCAATCAAGTGGGAAATCTTCCACCGAGGTATGTGGGTCTTTAGCAATGTGTTTGTTCCACCCTTGTGCCCAAAATCCCCAACTCATGAATTTGAATTATGAAGTTTTGAAATTAGGGTTTGAAACCAAAATTGGGGAAAAGTTTATGAAATCAGTTTCTATGTTTTAATTCATGGGTTCCTATTGATTATTCAGGATTTGACTATGATTCTCTTATTGGTTTTGAAAGCCCAAGCATGAAAGTTTATTTCTAGCATGAATCCATGAATTTGAATGTTTTCAAGAGAAATTGGCATGATTAGATATCATGGCCTTCATTTATTATGAAATTTGCATTGCCTAACTCTTATGTATGAATTTGGAAAGAAAAGCATGATTTGATATTAAGGCTTTTTTAAGCATTATGAACTATGTTATGAAAGATGCATGATACTCGATGTGTTTTCATGCTTTATGAAATCTTATGAAAGATGCATGATACCCGATGTGTTTTCATGCTTTATGAAATGATATGAAATATGCATGATACCCTATGTGTTTTCATGCTTTATGAATAAGAATTTGGCATGAGATTGTGCCCTATGATTATGAGCTATGTAAATACGCATTTTTTTGGGAGTAGTATTTAGCACCGAGTTGGATAGGGTGAGATTGCCCTTAGTCCCAGAAACTATGTTGCTAGCGTAGGTTATGAAATGAAATGTGCCGAAGGGGCTTATGAGAGTGGATCCACGTCTTGATGAATGGTGTCCTTACCTGAGCGGGGTATAGGACAGCTTTGCCAACTAGGGTTAGATAGTTGGAAATGGTGACTTGTGCCTTGGCAAGGTTCTAAGTCAGCTTTGCTAACTAGGGTTAGATAGTTAGATTCCATGTAGCTCACATGGTCTCATGTCAGTTATAAGAAACTCCCGTATGAATGTTTTCAAGATTTCTAAGCTTTATGAACTCTTTTATGAACTATCAGCAGGAAGTTGGTTTTGCCTTATGAGTTAGCTTTCTTTATGATATCTTCTTATGACATTCTTTTGTGCATGGATTATGATTTAAGCACGTTTTCAATCATGTTTTACTTTACTTATGCATTGCTCACATACTTAGTACATTCTAAAGTACTAATGCATATTGCGCTGCATCCTTTTATGATGCAGACTCAGGTGTTCCTTCTCAGATTCGTGGCTAGAGATCCGGCCACTCCTACTCAGCTAGTTTTGGTGAGTCCTCATGGTTTGGGGACTAAACCTTATTTCAGTTTTTATGCTTCCTTTACATTTCAGATTGTCGAGTTAGGTGGGGTATTATCCTATCACCTCTCTACGATAGTATTAGAGGCTTTTCATACATAGACCTTATGAGACGATTTCTTAGTTGTACTTCATACTTGACTCCTATTTATGATATTCCGAGTCTTTGCCTATGATTGCTTCCTCTTATCTTTGTTATGCTTGAGAATTCTACGACCAAGGGTTAGCTTGGGATCCTTGTGGTCTCGGGTCCCGTGTTACGCTTAGGGGGTAGCAAACTTAGTATCAGAGCCTCAGGTTTGAGTGTCCTAGGATGTCTAAAAGCCGCATCGAGTAGAGTCTCTTTCATGTGTGTGAAGCGTGCCACGCATATGAAAGGGAAGCTATGAGTTGTCTTAGAAAAGAAACTTCACTTCTTTCATGATCACATCGTGCGATAGAGCTTTAAGTCTAACGTTCCTCTAATCTTTGCCTTGTACATTTCAGATTATGCCTCCTCGATGTGCTATGCCTCCTAAAGCCGCTCGAAATTCTGCTCCTCAAGTCCCAGTTCCCGATGTCACGAATGATAAGTTTAGGAATGCTATTCACCTACTGGCTCATACTTTGGCAAATCAACAGACTCCTGCCCCTGCTCATCCTCAAGGTGGGGTAGCGGCCCGAGTTCATGACTTCATCTGTATGAACCCACCAGAGTTTTGAGGTTCGAAAGTGGAAGAGGATCCACTTAACTTTGTTGATGAAGTGAAGAAGATCTTCGAGGTTATACAAGTAGTGGGTGTTGACTGTGTGGAGCTTGCATCCTATCAACTCAAGGATTTGGCTCATATTTGGTTCACTTAATTGAAGGAGGGTAGGTGAGGGATGCGATCCCCACGACTTGGGAGTGTTTTGAGAGGCCCTTTCTTGATAGGTTCTTTCCCTGTGAGTTGAGGCAAGCAAAAGTGGAGGAATTTGTGAACTTGAGACAAGGTTTGATGTCGGTACAAGAGTATAGTTTGAAGTTCACCCAGTTGTCTAGGCATGCTCCCTCCATGGTAGCGGACCCGCATGATCGAATGAGTAAATTCATCTATGGTGTTTCGGATATGGTGAAGAAGGAGTGTAGGTATGCCTTGTTGTTGAGCGACATGAGCATCTCTAGACTCATGACTCATGCCCATCATATTGAGGGCAATAAGCTTAGGGAGATGGCTAGGGAGAACAAGAGAGGTAGATCCGAGGGATCGGGTTTTAGCCATCAAAGGTCCGGTGGTGGACATCGCTCCTTTTTCCAGAAAAAGTCTTCAGGTCCTGTTCACTCTTCTGCTAGTGCTCCTTCTCAGGCCTCCAGGCCCCACCATGATCAGTCTGGTAGAGGTGCAGGCTCTTATGCTCAGAGTGGTGATGCAAAGGGTCCTCCCTACCCAGCTTGTGCTAAGTGTGGGAGGATCCATATAGGTGAGTGTCTGTCCGGTTCAGGTATTTTCTTTGGGTGTGGTCAGCCTGGGCACCGTATCAGAGACAGTTCTTTAGCTAGGAAAGGACAGGGAGGTAGGACTCAGTCTACCCCAGCAGCTTCAGGAGGTAGACCAGCCCCGCAGGGCGCATCTTCTAGTTCTAGTAGTCAGCGCCAGAACTGTCTTTATGCTATGTCCTCCCGACAGGATCAGGAGAGTTCTCCAGATGTGGTCACTGGTATGTTGAAAGTCTTTTCCCATGATGTGTATGCTTTGTTGGACCCCGGTGCCTCTTTGTCTTTTGTAACCCCTTATGTTGCTTGTAAGTTCGAGATTGGTCCCGAAATGCTTTTAGAACCCTTTCATATTTCTATTCATGTTGGTGAGTCAGTCCTAGCCAAAAGAGTACCTAAATTTCCCTATCTCAGTCCTTCATAGAGTTACTTCAGCAGATTTAGTAGAGTTGGAGATGATTGATTTTGATGTTATTCTTGGTATGGACTGGTTATATGCATGTTATGCCTCATTTGATTGTCGTACTCGTGTGGTCAGTTTTAAGTTTCCTAATGAACCTGTCCTAGAATGTCAAGGTAGCCTCTCTTCCTCGAAGGGTCATTTCATATCTTATCTTAAGACTAGAAAGATAATTTCTAAGGGTTATGTCTATCATATAGTTTGGTTTATGGACACGGAGTCTGAGACCCCAACTATTCAGTTTGTTCCTGTTGTGAACGAATTCCTACAAGTGTTCCCCGATGATTTGTCGGGAGTCCCTCCCGAGCGGGAAATTGACTTTAGGATAGATCTTCTTCCGGATACAAATCCTATCTATATTCCTCACAATAGAATGGCCCTCGAAGAACTCAAGGAGTTGAAATACCAGTTGAAAGACTTACTTGATAAGGGTTTCATCAGGCCTAGTATTTCATCTTGGGGTGCCCCAGTTTTGTTTGTTCGGAAGAAAGATGGATCTCTTAGAATGTGTATTGATTACCGTCAATTAAACAAGGTCACAATCAAGAATAAGTATCCCATTCCTAGGATTGATGACTTGTTCGATCAGCTTCAGGCTGCGAGGTTCTTCTTCAAAATTAACCTTAGATTCGGTTATCATCAGCTTTGGGTTTGGGAATGTGATATCCTGAAGACAGCCTTCCGGACTTGGTATGGTCATTATGAGTTTGTTGTTATGTTTTTTGGTCTAACGAATGCTCCTGCAACTTTTATGGATTTGATGAACCGTGTGTTCAAACAGTATTTGGATATGTTTATGATTGTTTTTATTGATGATATCCTCATCTACTCTCGGAGTGAGGAGGAGCATGCAGATCACTTGAGAGTTGTGTTGCAAACTCTCAAGGATAGACAGTTGTTTGCTAAGTTTAGCAAGTGCGAGTTTTGGATGCAGTCATTTGCTTTTCTGGGTCATATTGTGACTAATGATGGTATTCGGGTTGATTCTCAAAAGATTGAAGCAGTTAAGAGCTGGCCTAGACCCACTTCTCCATTCGATATTAGAAGTTTCTTGGGTTTGGCTGGTTACTATAGGAGGTTTGTGGAAGGGTTTTCCTCCCTTTCTTCCCCATTGACCCGAATGACTCAGAAAAAGGTTAAGTTCTAGTGATCTGACTCTTGTGACAAGAGTTTTCAGGAATTGAAGACTCGATTGACTACAGCCCCAGTGTTAGCTTTACCCGAGGGCTTAGATGATTTTGTTGTGTATTGTGATGCTTCTCGGTTTGGTTTGGGTTGTGTATTGATGCAGCATGGTAAAGAGATTGCTTATGCTTCTAGACAGCTTAAGACTTATGAGAAGAACTATCCCACTCATGATCTTAAGCTAGCAGCCGTGGTTTTTGCTTTGAAGATTTAGAGACACTACTTGTATGGTGTGCATGTGGATGTTTTCACCGATCATAAAAGTCTTCAATATGTGTTCACTCAGAAGGAGTTGAATTTGCGATAAGGGAGATGGCTTGAACTCCTTAAGTATTATGATATGAGTGTGCTTTACCATCCGGGTAAGTCCAACGTTGTGGCAGATGCTTTGAGTAGGTTTTCCATGGGAAGTGTAGCTTCCATTGAAGATGGAAAGAAGGAATTGGTTAAAGAAGTCCATAGTCTCGCTCGGTTGGGAGTTTGCCTTATGGACTCGACCAAAGGTGGTGTGATTGTGACTAACGGTGCCAAATCATCCTTGGTGGCTGAAGTGAAAGCCAGGCAAGACCAAGATCCCGTTCTACTTCAGCTTAAGGGTGAAATTCGTCAGCAAAGGGTTGAGGTTTTCTCCCAAAGGGGAGATGGTGTGCTTCGTTATTAGGGTCGCTTGTGTGTGCCAGATGTTGATGGGTTGAGACAGCAGATTTTGTCTGAGGCTCACAGTTCTAGATACTCCATTCATCCAGGTGCCACTAAGATATACCGTGACCTACGGGAAGTCTTTTGGTGGAATGGTATGAAGAAGGACATAGTCGGGTTTGTGGCTAAGTTTCCCAACTGTCAAAAGGTAAAGGTGGAACATCAAAGACCAGATGGTATGCTTCAGGATATTGACCTTCCCACTTGGAAATGGGAAGCAATCAATATGGACTTTATTATGAGTTTGCCTCGTACTCGAAGGCAACATGATTCCATTTGGGTGATTGTCGACAGGATGACCAAGTCATCCCATTTCTTGGCTGTTAAAACTATGGATACCGCTGGTGATTATGCCAGACTCTACATTCAGTTGGTAGTCCGATTGCATGGTGTTCCTTTGTCTATCATTTCGGATAGAGGTTCTCAGTTTACATCTCAGTTTTGGAAATCATTTCAGAAAGACCTTGGTACTAAGGTGAAACTTAGCACAGCTTTTTACCCTCAGACGGATGGCCAGGTCGAGCGTACTATTAAGACTTTGAAAGATATGTTGAGGGCTTGTGTTATTGAGTTCAAAGGAAATTGGGATGATCACTTACTTCTTATCGAGTTTGCTTACAACAACAGCTTTCACTCTAGTATCCAGATGGCTTCGTATGAGGCACTTTATGGTCGGAGGTGTAGATCTCCTATTGGTTGGTTCGAGGTTGGTGAGGCAGCCTTGATTGGTCCAGATTCTGTGCATGAGACTATGGAGAAGTTTCAGCTTATTCGGGAAAGGTTGAAAACCGCTCAGAGTCGATAAAAATCTTATGCGGATGTGAGGAGAAGGGAGTTAGAATTTGAAGTTGATGATTGGGTTTTCCTTAAGGTGTCACCCATGAGGGGTGTAATGAGGTTTGGTAAGAAAGGAAAACTTAGTCCCCATTTTGTAGGTCCTTATCAGATTTCGAGGAGAGTTGGTAGTGTTGCTTATGAGTTGGAGTTGCCAACGGAGTTGGAAGCGGTTCATCCAGTTTTCCATGTTTCCTTATTGAAGAAGTGTGTTGGTGATCCGAGCTTGATTGTTCCTTTGGAAGATGTAGGTGTGAAGGATAGTCTCACTTATGAGGAGGTTCCCGTGGATATCCTTGATCATCAGGTTCGGAGGTTGCGAAACAAAGAAGTCGCTTCGGTAATGTCCTTTGGAGGAATCAGCTTGTCGAAGGTGCTACTTGGGAAGCGGAAGAGGCCATGAAGGCAAAATTTCCTCATCTCTTTCCTTCTGATTCAGTTCTAGCTTGACGTACTAGTTTTCTCCTTATTATGTCCCTCCTATTCTACTCCGTCAGTTCCTCTCATGATTTTAGCATGCATCCATGTTTTACAAAGTTAGTTCATCATGTTTTTAAGTTGAAAAGTTTTGGTTTTATGATTACCCCTTGATTCCTATGTTTGATGTTTGGTTGGGCTGTTTTCCCTTCAGTTTCCCTTGTCTAGCCTCCATTCAAGGACGAATGATCCTAAGGAGGGGATATTGTAACACCCCGTAAACATATCAAGCTATCTAAGTTGAAACTTGCTGAAAATTTGAGGTCTCAGAGACCACGAGCCAAGTCCATGAGTCATGGGTGGTTCCACGAGTCGTGGAAAGGACTCGTTAGCCCAGCCCTGCAGGTCAACCTCAATTCTGTCAACCACGAGTCAAGTTCACGACTCGTACAAACTTCCACGAGTTGTGTTGTTGACTCGTGCAAACTCATTAGAGGCAGCCTTCCTTTCCTGACTTCCACGACTAGGTTCTACGACTCGTGGGAACTTCCACGAGTCGTCCTGTTGAACCGTAGAAAGTTTCTTGCAGGATGAAATTCTGTTAGTTTCCACGATTTGAGTTCCACGAGTCGTGGGAAGGTCTACGAGTCGTAGACTCCACTCGTGGAACCTTTAGCCGAGTTTTAAGACAGCTTTTCCTAACTAAAACCCAGGGGCATTTTGGTCATTTCCCACCCTATTATGTATTAAGTGAAGTCATTTTGACTAATTTTAGAAGGGTTTTCACCCATAACATCCTAAGCCTATGCTAAGCTCCTCATTCCTCACTCAAAGAAGAAAGTTCTTCCTCTCAAGCTCAAGTTCAAGCTCCAAGTCAAGTCTCCTAATTCTTTTCCAATCAAGTGGGAAATCTTCCACCGAGGTATGTGGGTCTTTAGCAATGGGTTTGTTCCACCCTTGTGCCCAAAATCCCCAACTCATGAATTTGAATTATGAAGTTTTGAAATTAGGGTTTGAAACCAAAATTGGGGAAAAGTTTATGAAATCAGTTTCTATGTTTTAATTCATGGGTTCCTATTGATTATTCAGGATTTGACTATGATTCTCTTATTGGTTTTGAAAGCCCAAGCATGAAAGTTTATTTCTAGCATGAATCCATGAATTTGCATATTTTCAAGAGAAACTGGCATGATTAGATATCATGGCCTTCATGTATTATGAAATTTGCATTGCCTAACTCTTAAGTATGAATTTGGAAAGAAAAGCATGATTTGATAATAAGGTTTTGTTAAGCATTATGAACTATGTTATGAAAGATGCATGATACCCGATGTGTTTTCATGCTTTATGAAATATTATGAAAGATGCATGATACCCGATGTGTTTTCATGCTTTATGAAATGATATGAAAGATGCATGATACCTGATGTGTTTTCATGCTTTATGAATAAGAATTTGGCATGAGATTGTGCCCTATGATTATGAGCTATGTAAATACGCATGTTTCTGAGAGTAGTATTTAGCACCGAGTTGGACGAGGTGAGATTGCCCTTAGTCCCAGAAACTACGTTGCTAGCGTAGGTTATGAAATGAAATGTGCCCAAGGGTCTTATGAGAGTTTATCCACGTCTTGATGAATGGTGTCCTTACCTGAGCGGGGTATAGGACAGCTTTGCCAACTAGGGTTAGATAGTTGGAAATGGTAACTTGTGCCTTGGCAAGGTTCTAAGTCAGCTTTGCTAACTAGGGTCAGATAGTTAGATTCCATGTAGCTCACGTGGTCTCATGTCTGTTATAAGAAACTCCCGTATGAATGTTTTCAAGATTTCTAAGCTTTATGAACTATCAGTTGGAAGTTGGTTTTGCCTTATGAGTTAGCTTTCTTTACGATATCTTCTTATGACATTCTTTTATGCATGGATTATGATTTAAGCACGTTTTCAATCGTGGTTTACTTTACTTATGCATTGCTCACATACTTAGTACATTACAAAGTACTAACGCATATTGCGCTGCATCCTTTTATGATGAAGACTCAGGTGTTCCTTCTTAGATTCGTGGCTAGAGATCCGGCAACTTCTACTCAGCTAGTTTTGGTGAGTCCTCATGGTTCGGGGACTAAACTTTATTTCAATTTTTATGCTTCCTTTACATTTCAGATTATCGAGTTAGTTGGGGTATTGTCCCGTCAACTCTCTATGATAGTATTAGAGGTTTTTCAGACATAGAACTTATGAGATGATTTCTGAGTTGTACTTCATACTTGACTCCTATTTATGATATTCTGAGTCTTTGCCTATGATTGTTTCCTCTTATCTTTGTTATGCTTGAGAATGCTATGACCAAGGGTCAGCTTGGGATCCTTGTGGTCTCGGGTCCCGTGTTACGCCTAGGGGGTAGACTCGGGGCGTGACAAGGAGGGTTTAGTCACTATTTCCTATATCTACCATACCCATCCCCAAACCTACGTTACAAGTCGAGAAAGTCATATAGTGATCCTAACCCAATTGTTCAAAAACAAAGGCATAGAAAATAAGGGCAAGCCTATGGTATTGTGCATGCATTGCTTGAATATCTTTTTGAGTGCGAGTGTTTAGTTCAGTCCATAAAATATAATTGTGTTACTGTGTGAGTGGGACTTGTTTGTAGTGAGGGCACTAGAGCGATTTTGACTGCTAACTGTTAGTGTAAATCTCACATGTGTATGCTAGGTCATCTATTGATAAGGTAATGTTATCTTTGGATCCTGTTATATTGTCTTGATGAATGGAACATATGCACTGATTTTGGTATTGAAAGAAGAGGGGGGGTACTTGTTGTGTATTGAATTGATGAAACAAAAGACTACCATAGTTCCTGATTTTATTTTGCTTAAGCATCGTTTAGTTTTGTTTTTGTGTCTGTTGCTTGAGGACAAGAAAAGATTCTAAGTTGAGGGTGTTGATGTGCTAGGATTTGAGGGCACTTTTGAGGCTTAAAACATACGATTTTTAAGAGTTCTTGAGTACATTTAGTTGGATTTAATGTCGTTTATTAAGTGTGCAGGGACAAAGTATGAAATAGAGAAGAATGCCAAAAAAAGTTGTATTTCTGGGCAAAAGAGGGGCCACCACGGGCGTCACACCCACGATGGCCCATGGGGCAGGACGTTAATTTGAGGCAGCGAAAGATGCTAAGATTGTGTAGCCCCGACAGGCTGGCAAACTGCCCGTGGAAAACACGATGGGGCGTGGCCTTGCCCGTCAATATGCTCCAGGGAGATATGCTAAGAGCCAAGGAAGGACGACAGGATCCACGACGTCCCGTCACCAGCCTAACGACCAAGTTGGGCGACGTGAGATAGCGACGGGCGTCGTAGCTGCGACGTCCCATCGACCTCCGCCCATAAGAATGTGGCAGTGGATTTTCATGAAGAATTGAAGAAGGTCGACAGGCACCCACGACGCCCATCGCCTCAGTGACGGCCCGTGAGGCAATCCGTCGGATCAGCCGCGTCTAGTTACTCCCAATTTAATTAGGATTTGACTTCTTTGTCTATAAATACTTTACCCTAGGTTTTATTTTAAGGGGTTACTCGTTGTTCACGAATTATTTCAAGTTACTTTCGGATATTTTGTTACTTGGATTTTGGCATTGATTCCGGACACAAGTTCTTGATATTGAAGTGTTCTTGAGTTTGTTCTTCAAGATTTCGGTTTTCTCTATTCTTAATTGTAAGTATCTATTGATGATTACTCAAACAAATATTAATTGCATGCTTATGAACATGAGTAGCTAAATCCACAACTAGGGTTGTTGGAACTATGAAGGATTAACGAAGTAGGCAAACTACTTAGGTAATCTAGGGTGGTGTTTATGCATGTATTGTTCTTTCCTTCGTTTTGATTGCTTTTTAACTGCGCGCAATGTTAGAACTAGCCTTATCCTTACTTTCCAGACCAAGGAGGTAACGGATGGGAAAATGGTTGTTTAACAATGGAGATTTGAGGCTACCAACCCTCATCTAATAGCTTGACCTTGTCCGGGAATAGCTAATCTGGGATCCAGGGTAAGGGTTAGTAAAGCGACACCCGCGGCTGGACCAAGGCGTGTGGTGAAATTTACCTAGTTGTCGTACCAAGGAATTAGGTGAACCTAACTTACCGATTTTGTATGCTAACCACCAAACTAGTTTACTAAGTACAACGCCTTACTAAGTTATGATCTCATGGGGAACACTACCCTAGTCTTCTCATTCATTGATTACAACTCTCAAAACTAGCAACTGTTACTTGTTTACTTTTGATTTACAATCATTACTTGTTACTTTAAAAAAAAAAACTTGCGGGAAACAAACGACTACAAGCACGAGTAAACACTAATCGAACCTAGTCCTACCATATTCCTTGTGGGATCAACCCCAACCTTTAGTTGGGTTCTATATTTGAACAGCGACCGCTTGCGCTTCTTTTAGAGGTGTAATTTGGGCGTATCATCCACCAACTAATCTAAGATTAACACTAGCTAGCTAAACTAAGGGAATCCAGCCTCTACAAGATAAACTAATATACAATATCTCATCTCAAATCAATTTAAGTCTAACGAGAGTAGGAACTCCTATTTATAGTTATTACACCAAGGCCCAAAAGTGGCCTTGCAAATAAAACAAAATAAAGCCCATAAGTCACGTTTTTGGCCTTTGGGGGCCATGCGGTCGCATGACCCTTGTTGATATCGCATGGGACTTAGCAAACTCCACACTTTAGACTTGGGTTCTTCCTTGTTGTTAAGCTTGTTGCAGCCGCTTCTCTCCTTTGTGATGTCGTATGGGCAGTGGCGATGTCGCATCCCACTTATTCATCCTCCGCTTTATTTCTAGATCTCCTTTTTCTCCAAGTTATCATTCAACTGTGGGATTGTTTCAGCTGGATCTCTTAAAGATTCTCTCAAACTCCTCTTTGTGTTCTCTTGGTGAGTATGGCTCGCGTTCTCTTAAGTAGATCTCGAAGTATAGGTCTAGCATAAATTGTGCCAGGCGATATCATATCAATATCTTAGTTATCCAAAAATAGAAAAAAGACAAGGTACTTCCTAATCCACATTAGGACTCTACTATATTGGGCAAAGAAAGTTAAGTTATCACGTTCATTATTTTCTACTATCATCTTCATCCAGTTTGCATTTGCTCGTGACAAATTCAACAATTCCGCCACTAACCTTAGCCATTTTTTCTTCTCATTTAATTAATAATATGTTTCTTATCTTTCATTGAGATTTATGTGTAACATTAAAATTTTGTGGAATTCTACGCCATGAGCCCATTTTCATATAGGATTCTTGGACGCTACTCTACTCTAAATCTTCGCACACGCCTATATATAAGGTAACATATTCCCTTGAAGAGGCTTCTCAAAATTTACAAATTTGATTTGACTCACTGAGCGTGCCAATTTATTTGCAACAATGTTTAATATGATAGAAAATAAATTACAATCACAAATAAAATTTGAAGAAAAATAATTTTTTGATAAATAATGTGAGTATAATTCTGTTTGTTCTCTTGATTATTCTCTTTAGATTATCTCCTTGATTCGAGGGCCTTCAGTAACGCATTTTTAAAACTTTCGGATGATTTGAACCTCCTTAAAATGTGTTTAATCTCCAGGATTCTCAAACAATGCTTTGTTGTTTCGAGTTGATCTCTAAACAGAACTTTGTTGATCAATTCTTTGAAGAACTGGGAAGACGACGCCAACGCTTTCTCCAATGCTTGCAGAATTGATCTCCATGAAAAGAGGACTTTGTTAATTTTCTTGAAGTATTTGATTGTCAAGAAGAGTCCAATCACATATTGATCTATTTTTGAATATTCCATGAGTTTATGAAATTTTGAGATGTCTCTTCAAAGGAATATGTTTTCCTTTAAATAGGCGTGACTTAGGGTTTAGGGTAGAGTAACCTCCAAGCTAGAGCTTAGAGTAGAGTAGCCTCCAAGAAACAGGGAAGAGTAGCCTCTAAGAAACTTAACATGATTGGACTCGTCTTATAGAGTCTCACAAAATTTTGATGTCTACAAATGCCCATACTTCAAGTCTTGTGAGAGTGTAAGCTTGATGGAACTCATAGACAAGACTTGAAGTAGGGATGAACAAAACAGAACCGCAAATCGAACCAAACCGTAAACCAAACTGAACCGCAAAAAAAACCCGACTAGTGGTTTGGTTTGACTTGGTTTGGTGTTGGAAAAAAAACCGACTGTAATTGATTTGGTTTGGTTTTAACTAAAAAAAGTTAAATCGAACCGAACAACCCGATATTATATATATATACCATTTTTTTAAATATTTTGTACACAAAAATATTTATTGTGATGTAATTTATAAATATTTCTTAAATTTTTCATAGTTTTTATCTTTCAACATATTATTTCAAGTTTAAAGTTGAAATTTTAAATGGTCCAATAAGTTTTTATGACACATAGATATTAGTAACTCAAATAAAGCTCAAATAATACTAATGCTAACAAAAATTTATTCAATTCAACACTAGGAATGACAATCATGTTAGATATTTATTCATTAATTTTACATAAATACATAAACTAATTTATTTTTTTATTTAATATTTAATCATATAGTTAATACTTATTAGAGATAATAACTCAGATGGTCACTCAACTATGTGTTCTTCTCTCAAAAAGTCACTCAACTTTGATTTTTAACCCAAAACCACTCAACCAGGGGCGGAGCTACCCTATAGCAAGGGTGGTCAGCCGAACACCCTTCGCCGGAAAATTATATCGAATGTGTAGGTAAAATATTTTGTTTATGAGTATATTTAACAATTTGAACACCCTTGTACCGAGCGTGTGTTGTAGCTTAGTGGAGAATAGTGTGCATTTTAAGTCTCCCGTCGCGAGTTCGATTCCACTCTAAAGCATTTTGTGTACCTTTTTATATCAAAAACATGGGTTAACCACACAGTTGCGGGTTCAATTCCGCTGCGTTTATGTACCTTTTTATATGTAGAATGTAGTTCCATTTGAATTTTTCGTTGCATTCACTCATTGAAAAAAAAATTACTTTATAAATTTGAACACCCTTAATCAAATTTCTGGCTCCGCCACTGCACTCAACTATGAGTGTTTTGCTCACAAAGTCACTCATTGGGTTTTAACTCAAAAGTCACTCAACTATGAGTGTTTTACTTACAAAGTCACTCAACCTATTTAATTTAAAAAATTCATTAAAATTTGCTACATGAATTTTTTATTTAAAACCAAAATTTTAATAAATAAAAAGATATTCATTTAAACCATTTTAAGGACAAAATGAAATAAATTAAATTAATTCTATCTTGATTTTTTAAATTGACAAATAATTTGAGATAAATATTCTTAGTGACATAGACAAATAATATGTGACAAACGAAGTAACATACTAAAATATTAAGCACAAAATAAATAATATAGGTCAATTGATTTTGTTATCCTTTAATTTTATGTCTTTTAAGGAAAATGAACACTAATGTTTAATTATAAGAAAATTGTACTCCTTCATTCTCTTTTAGTTGTATAATATATTAAAAATATATTTTTCTTTCATTTATTTATCCTGGAAAATAGAGCAAGTTTTGTTTTCCAATTTTATTCTCATTATCAAGTAACTATTTTCAAATTAACTAAAGTATTAGTAGTTAAATCTAAATTTTATTAATATGATTAGTTTAATAAAATAAATATCAAATTATCATTTTATTAATGAAAGTATAAAATGTAAACTGAATAAGCAAAAAAGAACAGAGGATTAATAAAAAATACATTTTAGTTAATTTTTAAATAATATGTTCTTTGGCCCGGTAATATATGTTATTCAAAAATAGTTTTTAATTTTATTTTAATCTTACTTTTTCCTGGATGAGCATTTAGTTTTGCTTTTAAATAAAAATTTCATGTTAGCAAATTTTAATGAAAAACTCAATTAAATAAGTTGAATGACTTTGTAAGTAAACCACCCATAATTGAACGACTTCGTAAGTAAAACACTCATAGTTGATTGATTTTTGTGTTAAAAATCAAAGTTGAGTGACTTTATGAGAGAAGAGTCCATAGTTTAGTGACTTTTGGGTTAAAAATTAAAGTTGAGTGACTTTCTAGAGAAGAATTCTTAGTTGAGTGACCATTTGAAATATTATCTCTACATACTTATTAGACTTATTTTTGTATGACTTGATACTTTTAAATTATAATTATTTTTATAATGGCTTATTAATATGCAATATTTATTCTATGCGATTTCATTATTTTTTTGGTTGAATATTTTATTAATGTCATCACTCAATTATATAGTGTTTTGTTTTAAAAAATACTTTAGATAGTTGTATCTTGATAGGACTAAAAAAATATTTAAAGCACAAGTTAATTATATGTTTATATGAAGACTTTACCGAAAAAACCGAAATAACCCGAAAAACCCGAGGAAATCGAAAAAAAACCAAAAAAATCCGAGGTTGAAAAACCCGAGTTTTATTGGTTTGGTTTGGTTTATAAATTTAACAACTCGAAACTAATAGTTTGGTTTGATTTTAAAGAAAACCGAACCAACCCAGTCCATGTATACCTCTAACTTGAAGTATCCATAAAAATTGAGCTCTAATCTTTACAATTTTGTGGCTCCAGATTTACAAATTTGATTTGTGAGAGAAGAGATGACGCTCAGATTTGGTCTCACTGGACGTGCCAATTTATTTGTATAAAATTTTAATGTGATGAAAAATAAATTGCAATCACAAATAAATTATGATGAAATAAATTTTTATTGATAAATATTGTGAGTACAATTCTGTTTCTCCCTTGATTCTTCTCTCTAATTTTTCTCCGTGATTCGAGGACTGTTAGTAACATATTTGTTGAATACAAGATGATTTGGACCTCTTTGCAATATATTTGATCGCTAGGAACGTCGGGCGGTGGCTTTGAAAAAGACAGTATTTGATGCCTTGATCTCTTTATGAATATCCCAGGAGTTTATGAAATTTCGAGATGCTCCTTCAAAAGATATGTTGAAAAATGTACCTTGATTGAACTAGTCTCGTACAGTGGCACAAAATTTCGTTGTCTAGACCATGCTATGTCTAGAAGAATAATCAAACTTATTTTGCAATAGTAATTTTCTGATCGCATCCATAACAAAAGTTGAGGTTGGATTGTTTTTTCTCCATTCTTCCCTTTCGGTTGTCAACTATTATCTGCCCCATAAACCTCCGTTTTTCCTACTGGATTATCACCCTTATCTTAATCTGTCTAAGCTTATTTACAGATTCTCGTTATAAGAACAAGATATCAAACAAACAAGCAGAAAAAAAACAAAGAGCTATGCATACCCAAGATGAGTTTTTGTTTTATCTAAATTTAATTTTCCCTTTTAACTTTAATTCATGTGCTTAAAGTACACAAACAGAGCATCAAAGTTTTGAAACTACTCCTCCATAGCTAGTGAAATAAGCTATGGAGGAGTACTAGACAAAGAATCAAGAAACAATTTCTTGGTGTTCCATCTCTATTTTACCAGAGGTGATGGTTGAGATAAGAAGGTGACGGAGTAGAGGAAAAGCAACGTAATCAGTAATCTCATCCATTTCACTGTGCACTTTGTATAATCTTAATTCCATTTAAATTCAAATACACCAACGAAATCAATTAGAGACAGATCATATATACAGCTGCACATGAGAAGAGAAAAATCTTGCATTTTTTCAGCTTCTCACTCAGTATGTTGAAGCATACTGAATCATCAAACAAGAGTGAGTCTCGATGACAAAGTTAAGGTCCTAGCCACATTATCTCACAAAATATATTATGAAGATGGTTATTTGCCTCGACTGCTGGAGAACTTCGGAATTTCCGTACAAACTCATTTTATTGTAAAGGGTTTTCAGTATAAAGCAACACACCATCAAGGCAAATAGACCTAGAATCTGGTCACTTAGTCTTGATCAGCTTAAGATGAAGTTTCTCTACAAGTCAGTTTCACAACACAATATTTGTAGCAAGATAAATTCAAACAACACGCCTCTGAAAAACAAAGCATGTAGCAACACAACTAATATTCAAACAACACCCCTCTCGAGATGAGCATTACTTAAACAAGCACTTTAAGAAATCCGTATATTACAAAACAGGAGAGACATACAACAAGGGTTACAGAGTTACCAAGCATCAGAAGATCCAACCACCTTTCATCCAATAGACTCGCTAAGCATGAACAAATTGAAGATATAGCCATCAAATAATACAGTGGAAAAGGTCAAACATTAAATAATGAACAAACAAAAACAGAAAAAAAGAAAAGAAAAGAAAACAGAAAAAAAGAAAAGAAAAGGTATATGTTACAAAATCAGTAAGGACTGTAGTAGTACCCTGCTGCAGGTGGTAATCCAACACCGTTTACTGGTGGCATTCCATAGGGCATCGCAGGGGGTTGCCCGGGACCATAGTATCCTCCAGGAGTGATCTTGGCCAAACTCGATTGACCTTGCATGCCATCTCTGGTATACTGCTGCCATACCATCTGTTCCTGTACAAGCAATTGCTCCTTCTTCTGCAAGTCTGCCATTTGCACATAAGAAGGAGGTGGAACACTCAAAGATGCAGCGAAGGGGTCTTGTCCAACTGTCTGAACTGTTCCATCAGGTGCAGGGAGTGCTAAAACTGGTGTAGCACTCTTCCCTATTCCAGGCAATGCCACACTGCTGGCACTGCCACCACTCGATTGCGTAGTGGCTACATGTTGCCTAACAACACCCTGATCATACATGCCATTAAGCAATAGTGGATCAAGACCACCACCCAATGACGCCTTCTGTTTAGACAAATTACTTGCTGTCTCAACCAAAGCCAGTTCCCAATCAGCCTTACCACTCTCAGCTGCTGGATTCTGCCAAGCAGACGTAACCTCAGGTTCCCCATTGGATGGGAATGCTTCCCATGACCCATTTGCATTGCTTGTCCCTGGCCCTGCAAATAATGCCAAGGCAAATTTATTCCCCTGATCATCGGCAGTAACACCCTCCTCTCTCAAATCAACCAAATCTCCGGTCTCCTGAACAACAGGCTTAGGAGGCTCTGGTTCAGGAGGCGGTGGAGGAGTAAAATCCTCTGGTGGTGGCAATGCTTTAATTTCATTCATATCTGGTGTTGGCGCCACTTCCGGTGGAGCTGGAAGGCTCTCTACTTTCCTTTCAGGACTCTTAATCGCCTTAGCTCTATCTCTCACAAACTCCTCCAATGTATCTAATAGCTTGCTTGTAATCCTCGACACTTCTGGGTACTCTGACGACCTTGTCACGCCAATATCCTTGCACCAGTTATAGAACCCCACCAACTCATCTATCTGCTTTGCTGCACTAGCATAGGCATCAAAGGCCTTGACACAGTCCTCATACTCCATATCAAAAAATTTATCCAACAGAACAGCCAAAACATCACATATATCTGTATAAATTTTATAACTTTCTTTCACCACAGGGTACAAAGCAACCAAGACCATCCTTTCATTCTTAGCCAAACCAGTTGGCCGACAAGACAAAAACCGATCCAGCAGTCTCTGCAAATGAGTCATTTTCCCAAAAATCCTTTCAGGCTTCATCTCTCTCAATGGAGTCACATCTTTCTTCTCCTGTATTGACTCTCTCACATCCCCTGACGATCTTGACCTCCTCATTCCATAACCGGGCTCATCTCTAAACTCCCCATGATCATAACCATACCCCCGGTTAGAACTCTGGGGTGATCTCCATTGTTCATCCTTAGATCCATACCTTTCAATCTCTCCACCAGTACTACCATTTTGCTTCCTCTCAAAAACCATCAATTCTAACCTCTGATCCAAATACAAAGCATAAGTCCTCACAAAAGCCGAATGATCCCATGAATTCGAGTGAGCCTCATCTCTGAAATCTGATAAATTTAGCAGCCTTGTTCCCCTCCTGGTAGCATACATAATTTCTTGCTGAAATACAGCATCTCCATCATTGAGAAGTCGGTGAATTAGCATCAAACACTTGAGGGCAACAATCCAATCCCGGGTTTTGCCCAATCTTTTGGAAATTGCAGACATGCAGGCACTCACATAACCCCGTGAACATGAAGTCAATTGGAGAATCTCCCTTATGTACTTCTCGCCAGCCGGTTCATCATCGTGGCTAGTAGCCTTAACAATAGAAACTTCCAGTTCCGGTGCCATGTTGCTCGCCACTTTCGCGATCCCTATGCTTGTCTGATCCTTCACCGCCCCTATCGCCTTTCGGATCGTGGTAGGCGCCATGGAAGCCAATCGTACACTTTTACTTCTTTCTTTTTTTTTCTGCAAATCACGGATTGGAATGTCACAATTTCAAGATTTGAGCTGTTAAGGCCATAATAGTATATCCAAGAAAGAAATTTAACAAGTACCCCTTAATCCCAAGCTATGAAAAACAATTTAAACACTTTTGACTGGAAGATTTGAAGTTTCTATATTAGGACATTAGTAAAATCAGTTTGAACTATATCTAGAGAAGGATAATCGAAATCGCGTAACAAATTAGGAAAGAGAAGAAGAAAAATCAAACGGGTATATTTAAGTTCACACATACCTGAGGGGTACAGATCTGTAAGGAAAGAAGACAGTGGATAATTCAAAAAAGAGAGATCTGAACTAAGCTGAAGGTTGTAGTGAAGCAGCAATGTATAGAAATAATGGATATTGTTGCGAGAATTTCTCTCTCTCTAAATTTGCTGAAAAGGGGGAAAATAGAAAGATGAATGAAGAATTGAGATCTAAAATAAGTCGGGGGAGAATCTGAACCGTTTGGATCTGAAAAATGTCGGAAGAGGCATCCTTCCTACTGTATAGGTATTCAGACAAGTCGCACACAGTGTGCGTGTTTTAGGTCAGTAATCAGTATTGTTATGAGTTGGTGTTTGGCTGGAACTTTGAAGAAAAGAATATAACCATGTTTAGGCTCAGGAGGGTGTTATTTTATTACGTTCTGAGTACGTGTACATACTCATACGGTTCACGCTGATTGTGACTTTCTAAAGCGCTATTCTTTTGGAAATAGATTTTCTTTTTCTTCTCTTTTATTTCTACAACTAAAAGACTACTTCGAGCTAAATTTATTGTGAAAATATTCCGAAAAAGGAAAGAAAACAATGTAATGGTCAAAAAACCATACTCGAATTGTAGTGTCAGGAAATTAAATTTCAATAAGTACTATTTTTATTTTTGGCATGAATTATTACCATAACAAACAAAACTTGCACACAAAAAAAACACCTATGAGGAACGCTACCCACCTCCCAGAAAGGGTGGCAATGCTCTAGGCCTCCAGAAAGAAATCACCGAAAAAAACAGACAAACTAACTATTGTCTCTTACTATACTAGATGTAAAATTCCATATCAGCACGGGCTCAATATATTCTTACTTTCTCTATTTTAATTTATGTAGCACAGATAAAATTTGAAGATTTAATCTAATTTTTATATGATTTTTAAATATTTATGCTATTAATTATTGTGATTTATAGTGTTTTTCACATAATTTTTCAGATAATATATGTTATTCTCCCTATCCCAATTTATGCGGCACCAATAAAAATGTGGAGAGTCAACCAATTTTTTTATATATCTTTTAAATATACTAAGTTGTTAATTATTATGATTTATAATAATTTTTATGTCATTTCTAAATAATATACTCGCTATCTCAATTTATGTGGCACTGATAAAATTTTGAGAGACAATCAAATTCTTATGTATTTTAAATATTTAAAATTGATAACTATTGTAATTTATAATATTTTTTACATCATTTTCAAATAATATATGTTACTTCATCTGTCCCAATTTATGTAGTAGTACTGATATAATTTCGAGTGTCAATCAAATTTTTATACTTTTTTTTAATATTTTAAGTTGTTAATTATTGTAATTTATAGTACTTTTTACGTAATATTCAAATATATAATCAATTAAAAAGGAAAAAAAATAAACTAATTAAAATAGAGAAAGTACGCAAAAATGATAAAAATACCCTTACTATATAGAAGAATGACGGGAAGCACACACGTCGACGAAGACGTGCCTACTTACCCGTACTTCTATATAGTAGTAATTCAATTGTATATTTAATTTATAAATATCTTAATTATGTGAACAACAAAATATATTTGTTAAAATAAATATCTAAAGAGTTATCCTTTTGTTTACGAATATATATTTTTTTTCTCTTTCTTTTGTGACAACTAATTTCTTTCTTCATTTTAAATAATCTTTACCTCACAATTCATCTATCCCAATTATTTCTCCCATGTTTCTGCTTTAGAATTTTCCAAAAAGTAAATCCATTTTCTAATCCTTCTTTAAAATTCAAAGAACTTTATGGTCTAACTCGGAAGTTGGCATGTCTACACTGCCAAAGTTAAATTGCCAAGTACCTTTCAGCGTTTGGTATCTGCTAGGCGTAGTAGTCGTTAATATTAGTGAAAATTACGTGATATAAGAAATATCCCTATGTAATTATAATTTGCAGTTAAGGTTTAATATAATTATTATTCAAAGTGAAGATTTAAATTAAATAGCTAATTAATTATGGGTTCAGACTTTTACCCCGATGCAAATGAGAAGCGTGTAAATTGCCTGATTTGATGCCTTTTATACATTCACACTCATTCTTTTATCTCATTTCCCTTATTGGCAAAATTAGCGGTTGATTTAACTCCTCCATCTTCAACACACGATTTCAACTCTTTCTCTCACTCAAAATCGTGATCCCTAAAAATCAGGTAACTATAAGGGCAATTTTTGAGTAGTTTTTCCACATCTATGTTCTAAATATATTCAGAGTTTCATTTGTATTTTGTATTTATTTTGTTATATTTCATTCATTCTTCATTCAATTTCATCTAATTCAAAGAATGATCAAAATCCCTCCATCGAGACTGCCATCTTGATTTCTTGCATGATGTAAGGAATACACATAAACTTCGGAGAGATTGTGGCAGTGCAGTTAAGGAAGAGTGCTAGACAAAGGGTCACATCCATGTCGTTTCTAGTTCTCATAAGTAAGCTTTGTGTCCGTGTGGGTGTCCCCTACTTTGAATCTCTTGATCAGTCTGTCCTTGCTTGTGGTGTCATTGATATTGATCGAAAGCGGGATGCGGAGGCCCCTAAGGTGAAAAAGAGGAAGTTTGCTAGAGGTTTAGGTGTGTCTGAGGGCTACCTTGCCAATCTTGAGACTTTTGATGCAGCATCTAATACTCATGATGCCTTATCTACCCCTTCTGGGTCTGATATTCCTGCTCCCGTAATATCAAGAAATGCTCCATCGGAGTTATTGCCTCCTAGGCCTCCGCCGTTCTCTCATCCTTCTTTAAGTGGTGGTCTACAAAAGCATGCAGATATGACACGTGACAACAACAATCAACTGATCAGGCTAGCTAAAGACCTTCCCTCCTTCATCTGGAGATCTGTTAAAGAGGCCATGAAACCTAATTTAAGAGTATCAGTAAGTTGTGTGCCCGAGTTGACACTATAAAGGGGTCAGTTCCTATAAATAGGATGGATATGGATAAATTCAAGGCGAATGCCACTCATTCTACTCTAGACTTTAGCTTCTTGGATGAGGCCATGGCGATACCTCGCAGGCCGAAAGGTCCTATTGATGAGTTGCTTGGTGGTGTAGTAGCTTAGGGTGATGATGAGACAGATGAGGACGACATTGTCTCCTCGTGGACATAGCAGGTTTTGTGGGACTCTTGGGTGACTGCGCATTCCCATAGAGGTAGAGCCAGTCCTAGCTCCCAGGAGATCCAACACGATAATATTGGCCCTGCTCGAGTGCAATTTATCGATGCAATAGCCACAAATTCTTAGACTATGAGAGATAGTCATCCCGAGGCTTAGTGCCCATCATGGAGTCTTCACAGTCATCCCTTCTCACTTATATTCTTGTGCATTGGAGATAATGCATATTCTTAATTGGGGTGGGTGTACTTATTTTACTCTAGACTTTAGCTTCTTGGATGAGGCCATGGCGATACCTCGCAGGCCGAAAGGTCCTATTGATGAGTTTCTTGGTGGTGTAGGAGCTTAGGGTGATGATGAGACAGATGAGGACGACATTGTCTCCTCGTGGACATAGCAGGTTTTGTGGGACTCTTGGGTGACTGCGCATTCCCATAAAGGTAGAGCCAGTCCTAGCTCCCAGGAGATCCAACACGATAATATTGGCCCTGCTCGAGTGCAATTTATCGATGCAATAACCACAAATTCTTAGACTATGAGAGATAGTCATTCCGAGGCTTAGTGCCCATCAGGGAGTCTTCACAGTCATCCCTTCTCACTTATATTCTTGTGCATTGGAGATAATGCATATTCTTAATTGGGGTGGGTGTACTTATTTTGATGGATTGATTTGGTGCCTTTATCGGGCCTGCTTTTATTACTATTTGGTGACCTTGTCGGTCCTATTCTTATTACTTTGATATATTTGGTGAACTTGTTGAGTTTGATTTGTATTTTTAGATACTATTTGTCCCTTGTTGGGAATATTTTGGGATGATCCATATTTTGCCCTCATCGAGATCGTTTTTCATGATTATGCTAGTATGCCCTCGACGAGCTTGATTTTGTTATGCTTGTATGTGAGTATATGCCATTGTTGGATCGGTTTTACATGTCGATTGTCCTACTACGTACCCATTCCTTGTAAATTTATGCTTAGTGCCTTGACCGGACCACGTTTTTCAAATAATTCATGAGCGCATAATTTAAATTTGCCTTTGTTAATAGTAGTTAAAATAAACTTCGAGGGTTTTTTTATATCATGATTCTTTCTCGAGGAGCAAAATTTTTGTTTTCTTTATTTTTGAACGGGTTGTATTTTCATATGATAGATTGAGAGGCGACTTTCTTAAGGAATAATGCCAGTTTTAGTGTTTGGTTTGAGTCTGTATCGCACATATCTTGAGCGAAACCACTAAAAAATTCTTGGCAAATGATTTGAAGAATTGAGAAAAAAGGAGAAAAGAATTCAAGCATTCTCTTGTCATGATCTTTAAATTCATTACTTGGCTCTTTGTTCACAAATGAATTACTTAAAATTTGAAATAGCTTATCAAAATGTCATTCGTTTTAATTGGGATTGAGAATATCTTAGTGCTCCAAGTATTTGTGATGCCTTGTGTGGTAAGGTCTTTGGTCGTCGTACATTATTGTGTATGCTTATAGTCTAGAACTTGCCCGAAATGTGATTCAAGGCAAAATCCTAAATGTTGCTTGGCTTAGAAGATGGCCTTAAGCCCTCTTTGGATAGTCACTTTACCAAAAATTTCTTCCCTTGCAATTGATCCTAATCAACTCTTTTGAGTCTTTAATCTTTTATTGGCAATCATGTTACACACTTTTACCTTTTTGGAATCCTCTATCTTTGGCACCCAACCTCCCTAATTTCTTAGTAAAGAAAGAAGTACGCTAAAAGCCTAAGTTTGGGAGAGGGTGATGAATGCAATTGATTGAGTGATTGACGTAGGCAAAAGCCTAAGTTGGGGATGTTTGCAATAATGTCCTAAAATGAGGAAATGAGCTTTAAATGTGAGGGTAGCACCTAATAATAATCTTATGAGTTGCTTGAAATGACCAAAAGGTCAAAGGAAGCAATATGAATGAGTCACAAGCCTCTTTCTGAATAATTAAGTGTGTATTGAAATACCTAATTTTGAAACTATTGGGAGTTTTAGCTTTCTGCTTAAATTGTATGAACAGAAAATAAAATTCTCATTAGGAGACGATGAAAGTCTTTCTTCAAGGTCTTTAAAATGATAAAAAGGCTTTTTTTGGTTAATTTCTGGTATTTACTTTGCTGTTTTTGTAATTTTTCTTGTAAATCCAGTATGAATCAGATCAGTGAACAGTGAACAACTTTGATATAGAAAACAAACTATACTAACTAGAATTTGTCTTTTCGATAAAGGTCAACATAAATCTAGAGTATATGTACTTTTACATGATTTAGCTAGTGTACTTGTACAATTGCAAATATAACTCATTATAGAGTTACATTGTATGACATTATGTCATGCTTGAAGCATTGTATTTCTGGCATCCATGCGAGCTTCTTCCTCCGATCTCCTTATTTCTTTTTTATTTCATTTCTATCATAAATCTTTTGTTGCTTGCTTCCTGTAGTGCATAACATGATATGTTATATCTCATACACTAAACCAAAGATGCAATCAGATAGCTCCTCATATAGAGCTAATGTTAAGATTGGTTGGTCAAATTAAAATAGTAAGTAAATTGGGCTAGCTATTGATCATTTTACAAGTCCCTCTTTTTTTTTCTTCGATTTCTTTAAATTTTTTGTAATATTAGATTGAAGAATCTGTTAAGTTTCTTCTTTCTGTTAGCTTTAGTTTCTCGATTCTTTATATACTTTTATTCTCACAAATGCTTCTTTTTGACAGTCTAGTCACTTAAAAATATACTGAGTTCTTCTTACTATGTTGGTTGTGTAATTTAGCTGCTTTCTTGTGGATGTTATTGTGTGTTGCATGTCTGAGTGTTGAATCTAGTAATTTGACATCTCTTAATTTGTAGGTTTGGTACTTGGTGTTTGTCTATGATGATAATTAGTTTGCCTTCTGATGGAACATCTTGTCCAGTCTCCTCAATTGCACCACCTTACATTTTATAGTTAGAGCATATTCTTTAAAGAACTGAATTATCAATGTCCATTGTTTAGGATTGTACTTCAACCAGGGATACCTTCCTTTTGCAAATAAGTTCACATTCCTATTGATTTCATGAATTACCTTAGGAATATACATAGTGTCCCATATACAATATATTTCTCCTCTTTCAGATGTGCCACAACATAAAAGTTGAGATAGCCTAATAAAGAGGTTTCACTGTATTTATGCACTCAGTAATCCACCATTTAGTAAGGAGTAACATTTAGTTGGAGATAAGGACCATACATCCCTGCAGCTATGGAAAAGTATGCCAGATCACTACAACAGAGGGATATGTAAGAAAGAGATTATCAATTGTCTTTTGGGTAGAATTAGAACAACACCTGCCTAGTGAATCCTCTATTACTCCAACCCTACTTAGAACTTCCCATTAGGGATTCTCTGTTTCCAAAGAGTCCACAGGAAATAGGATAACTTAAAAGGTACACCTTTAATCCATATATTAGTAAAGTATTCTTGCTTCTCCTCTTGGTTCTCTTTAAAGAATCTGTTAAGTTTCTTCTTTTTGTTAGCTTTAGTTTCTTGATTCCTTATATTTTTATTCCCAAACATACTTCTTTTTGACAGTTTGAACTTTAGAACCGACAAAACTTTGGGTAAACGACGGATGAAGCATTTAGGACAATGTTTGAAAGGGAGTAGCCTGGTCGAGTACAATGCTATGGCAGATCAGTGACAACAAGTTCTCTAAGAAAAGATGAGAAAATCAGTAAGCTCCAACAAAATTATAATAATCAAGTCTCTACTTTGAAAGTAGAAATGCAAGAAATGAGAGTCAAAATGCAAGAATTGGGGAAATAGAGACATTGCTTTAGACTATGGTGAAAAATAACCCTGGACTAAATGTTTAAGGTATACACGGATTTGTCAGCTTTAGTCAACCTTCTCCAGTTGATGGTACTAGTTCACAGGGTGTAAGAGGCCATAATCTTCCACAATCTTCTGGATCAACTCATTGTCCAATTCTTGAAAAGGTATTTATACTCCACATTCCCACAAAACTTAAATAATTTCCATTTCGTATTGAGTTAATTATAGAAACTTCTGGTTTTGGATTAGGCGATGCAAAATCATATATTAGTTCTTATTTGTAGCAGCTCTCGACTTGTCTCCTAACTGTCTTATGGGTATATTGTTTCTAGGTATTAACCAGAATGGATAATGCTAGTATTATTACTTTTTAGAAGTTACAAATTATTCCCTATTTTAATATTTCAGTTCTCTAACTCTGATGGCTTCAATTTCAACAGATTATAGAAGTTTATTTGGGATATTTTAAATTTGAAGTTGTATCTAGATATGCATTTCACTTGAAAAAAGTTGATATTTTGTGAGTGGAAATAATTTTTCACTTGAAAAACTGGTTCTTGAAAAAGTAACTAAAAGACCATGTTGATAATATTATCTTTGAACCTTAGCATTTTGATTGTCTCTCTATTTGATTATTTGAGTATTCACTAGAATTTGGGTCATGCAGTATCTTCTTGGGAGTTATAGATAATACAAATCTTGGTATTTCAGTTCTAGAGCTCTGATGAATTGGTTTCAAGATTTCTATGCCAGTGAAAAGAATGCCCAACTAACTTTGGAAGTTCAATCCAGTTGAAAGATCCTAGTGTGACATCTCTATGCTATTTTATATTTATCAGGCTTCTTTAGTATTTGGGATTCTTAATCATGGTATTTCAATATAAATGCTAGTTTAGGAGGCTTACAAGTTTTTCCTTGTGAAAGCGGATGTGCGACAATCGTTGCTTGAGTTATCGGTCGTTGGGAATCCAGACAAGACGGATGAACTCCCTTGTTTCCATAGTGGATGAGCTTCCTTGTTTTCATAGTGGATAAACTCCCTTAAAGTATATAGGAATGTATATAGGAATACTCTTCAACTCTGAAGGTATTTAACATCTTTATTTTGTTTAAATTATTCTTTTTTCGGAAATGTAGTTTTTGTGCTAGGATTATTGAGGTATTGTGTATGGTGAATATGTTGATTTCTCGAACGCTTGAAATTTCATATATTATCAAAGACTAAAATACTGGTGTATCATTTTTAGATATTTTCTTACTTTGCAGTTCTTTCAATTGTTATGGATATAACAGTAAACCTTCTTGACGACGTATTATTCTAAATATTTGTAAGACCAGATTATAATTAGTGCTTAATCTGAATACTTAAAATATTATAGTAGTAGACCCTTGTTAGAAGTTTCATGAGGAGGATAAGTTTAGTGTTTTGCAGCTTAGTTTTCCAATTACAGTTAATAGAAATTAAGGAAAGAAAGGGACTAAAAGTCATATACGTTGCAAGTAGCAGTTGGTCATTTGTTGTACTCAAACATCAAGTTTTTTTTGGTAAACTAAATTGTTGAATAAGTATAGAAAATAAAAAACTTCACATACTACAAATTGATTTAAGGATACCTCTAACCACAATATTTATGAAGTGATACTGAGTAGGTTAAAGGAAATCTTATACTTGGAATGTTTGTCCAGAACTTTTTAATATGATAGTGTCAGGCTAGCTTACACACACCTTGACTAGTTCATTAATACCTTTTTTTTTTATTTCATTCTACTGTTGAGAGTTGATACACAATCAAATATATTATTCTACTATTGGGCTTATTGCCATGTGTATTTGTACCATGGAACTCTTCACAACATGATTCATACATCAATGTCTATTAGGATCAAAATTTTCACCTACATGGGATCTTTTCTAAGTTATGTGCTGTTATGCGTCTAACTAAGTGGGTTTTAAGAGAAAAGAAAGAAGGTAGGGAGGGGGCACAAAGATAGGAGTTAGGACGGTAAGGAATTCATTATGCTACTACTCTGACCTAAAATTAGATGGTAGAGAATCAGAGTATATCTCAATGAAAACCTTTGTCACAAGCACATCAGGACCCAAAGTTTAATGTTAGTTGAAAATATGTCCCTATAGGTCTCAATACATTAGCCTAAATTTTACCTAAAAGCTTTAACCAGTGGCCAATACTTTGAAAATATTATTTGAGATACATCCTGTAGAGTAGCTGCATCAGCAGCTTAAGAAGGCTGCTCCTAAGGAGGGACAACAACATTTTAATAAAACTCCTTGTTATGGAGTTTTTATTGCTCTAAAGAACTCAACAATTTTTCTATTTTCTTTCATCTGATAATTTTCTAAAAGAGGTCCTTAGATAACCATTTCATGGGTTCTCCTTTCCTAACATAAGTTTGTACCTAAGAAAAGCTTTGAACATTATCTCTCATGCCTTGTAGTTTTCAAACAATCCAGTCAAAGTAACACAAATTAGACCTAACACGATTAAACTTGTAAAAGACTGATCCAAGGTATTCAAATCGACTAACCAGTAAACTGTTTAAGTATTATTTCAATATTGTTTTTTGGTAAATTAACTAAATTTTAGTACTTCTTGCTAACTTTGCATTGACTTTGATTCTATTAGCTATTAAATGTGTTTAAATAGAGCTAGAATTTGGTCTATAATCTCTTTGAAAGATCTCTGAATCGGATCGATTAACTAAAGAAAGCCAAACTTGCTTTAAATTTAAAGTTCTTGACTGCCAATTGTTACTAGTTTTAAAGTGTACACCAATTATCGTAGTATACATAATAATTTATGGTATGGGATGACATCATACTTTTCGTATACTCGCATAATGATTTCTCAAAATGACAAGTTATATCTTCTCCATTCTGCTTTTATGAAATGAAAGAAATGATCTTTATCTATTTTGGTATCTTATTACCTACTAGTATGTGATTAATAAATTCCTGTTGTACCTTTAGCATTGTTTTTTGAGGAATGATTTGTATTACTTATCAAACAACTAGGTGTAGGTGTACAATATACCCATGAGACACCGTGAAGTGCAAGCTTTATTATCTATCTATTTATCCATAATGCATACACATAGTTATTATTTTATTTCAACTATTATTTTCATTCACTAGCCAAGTTAGATTGAAAGAATTATCAATGATGGTGCATGCATGTTACAGGTTGCAAGAAGCATCTGTAATGACCCTTCTGGTCATTCACGCATTTTTACCTTCTTTATACTGTTAGAGCTTGCTTGTAGTTATCCCAAGTCATTTATGGCATTCTGGGACCGGTAGTATGGTGCCCAAGCCACTTGTTTAGTCTTTCTGACCGTTTTCCCATTTTAGAGCCTTAACTTTGGAAATCATTGACTTCGGTAAATATTCTTAACAATCGTGCTCGAAATCAAGTTTTGACAATTTTGTTAGCTCTGGAGCATGGAATTTGGTCTAGTTGGACCTTTGATCAGGATCTGGGAGCTTTCAGTTTGGAATTCCCTCTCGTTCTATGTTTTTAGGCCAGTTGGGCTTAAAGGGTTGACTTTGGTCAACATTCAGAGAAGAAAGCCTCGGATGAAAATTCTGCCAACACTTTTTAGCTCAAGAATGTCGCTTTTGGGCTAGAAGGACCATTGGTTTTGGTTCCAAGGCTTTCAGACTTAGTTTTTGGACTTGGTTTCCATTTTGGTTTTGGTTAGACTAAAGGTTGATTTTGAGCGTGGGGCCCATTTTTCATTAAATCGATCTTGGACGGAAGTTTCGTTGATTCCATCGAGTCTGAAATATCATTTTCAGTCGAGTAGCATAGTTTGTTTTCATTTATGAGACTCCAGATGCATCCCGAGGGTCCTTTTGGGGAAATTTTAGCCTTGGTGAACTGCTGATTTTCAGTTGCTGGTATGGCCGAAATTTGTTCATTGCGATCTCAAAGTAGACCATCGCGATCTTGAAGGTATGAACTTTTGGTCATTTCTATCTCGAAGGATTTTCTCACGATAGCAATGAAGGCCCTGCTTGTTTGTT
The DNA here is from genome assembly GCA_003996215.1 of Jaltomata sinuosa. Lineage (NCBI taxonomy): Eukaryota > Viridiplantae > Streptophyta > Magnoliopsida > Solanales > Solanaceae > Jaltomata > Jaltomata sinuosa. The sequence continues at coordinate 46,509 of QJPP01004407.1, forward strand.
CATCACGATCTCGAAGGGTTTTCTCACGATAGTGATGAAGGCCCTTCTCCTTTGGTCATCGCGATCTCGAGGCTAACCATCGCAATAGAGATGAGTTATCCAGCTTGGTCATTGATAAGTTGGTATTCTACCTACTTATTTAGGTCCTAATCTTATGCTTTTGCTAGTACAAAGTGGATAAATAGTGCAAATTGACATAAATTACTTCTATTTTGCAGGGTTCTATGTTTTAGAAGGGTTCGAGAAAGATTCAAGTGAAAACAAGTCAAATAGAGCAAAAAGAGAGTTGCTGGACACTGGCCCCAAAATGGTCATCACAACCGCGAAGACAAAGCCACGCGATCGCAATGAGTTGGCAGAAACTCAAAGAATCACGACCGCGAGAGTGGATTCACGCGATCGCGATGAAGGAAATTGAGGAGCCTCGCAATCGTAAAGGCCATGCACGTGATCACGACAAAGAATTCATCAGCTACGGGACAGATTTGGAAATTTCTATTTTTGGAAACCCCAATTCACATAAATCATCTCCAAGCTGTCTTGAAGTATATCTTTGGCTATTTTCACAACTTTTGAGCAAGCTTGGGAGCAAGGTTCATAAACCAACACCATAGGAGTGAAGATTTGGATGCTTTGTATTGTAAAATCTTTAGATTCCATTCTTCAACTCTTGTTCGTAATTGCTATTTATTTGGTGTGTTTGTTGACTTGAGATTTTGGGTTTGTATTAGTGATAATACTTGTTGGGTTTTTGATTCTAAATCTAGATTTGTTCTTGTTTGATTATTTGGGTCTCTTGAATCTTCTATTGCTTGAATTTATAGTCAATGGTTGCAAACATTGACTTAGTTTTTTGATTTGGGTTATTGCTCGGGAGAGATTTTCTCTAAATTCGAGAAGATTCAATAGTGGGAACTTGGGAATCCATTTAGATCGGAGGCTAGACATAGCTCCAATCGTGGAATCTCCCATTTTAGGGTCCGAGCTAGAAATAGGACAACCTACCCAAGTTAATTGGTTGCTTGTTTATTACACCGAATGATGTTCTAACCAAAATCATTCGGAAATATGGTTGTTGATCGGGAGATAGTATTCCACACCTATGACCTAGACTACCTAAGTGTCAATTGGGTGCAAGTCTTGTGAATTTGAATTCCCAAGCTCTTATCCCTCTTGTTGACTTGCTTGACGAAAGCAAGGAAATCCATTGATCACCTATCTTTTATTTGATTTGTCTTTTACTTTTTAGTTGTAGTTAAAATCCCCCTTTTTAGATATATTTTTCCTTTTTGTTAATTGAACTTCAATAAGTTGCCTAGATTATTTATTAGCTCGAGCGCGACTACATTATTCCCTTGGGTTCGACCCCAACACCCATTGGGAATTATAAATTTTGTTTTGACTACGTGATTGTCGTGACCTCCTTAAGTGGAGAGCACGATTTGAGAATTTATCAAAAATGGCACCATTGCCGGGGGAACAATTTGGCGTATTGAGTGAGTTTAGGATTTAAGTTTACTTACTCTAGTTCATTTTTTGTGAATAATTGTTTTTCTTTTGTTTAGATTTAGTTTGTTGATGGCATCATGGCTTATTTGAATTTAGAAATGGTAATGGTTGCATCCCAATTTATATTCTCGACTATTGTGTTTATTGTGGAGGACCCCACCTTGGACATAGTTGTAGAATTGGCCCTAGGAGAGGAAGGTATTCTCCCTCTTGTTCATATGATGGGCACAATTGCTATTTGTGTGGTGGTCGTGACGGACATTGGAGCGATTGCCCCAATGATGATCGTCCCTCTCCCACTCCTTGTGCTAATAATGTTGTTAGTGGTGCTTGTGACCTTAACAGGGACCATGAATTCGCAAGCGAAGAAGGCATATATGGAAAGCTCCAAACCCTTTTGGCCTTGCTAGAAGCCCAAGAGGAGAGTGTGCAATCCATAAAGCAATGCTTTGTGGACGCAAGGGCGAAAGAAGAGGAAAATACAAGGGAAGATCATGAATTGAAGGTGGTGTTGCAACCAACTACCCTATGTGTGGGTCATGATGTCATAACATCTTATAGTGAGGATGTTATGAATAAGGCGAACTCGAAGATGGAGACACCCAAATCCCACTTCAACCTTTGCTCGACCTTAAGTTTGATTCAATGGATTAAGAGTCAAAGTAATTAGGCTTTTGGAAGACCTTGGAAGGAGGGTGGACGAAGGTCTATCCAATTTTGAGTTTGTCGTGAAACGAAGTCAAAGCGTCCTTCCTCACTTGAAGGACAAAAAGTGTGGATTGTGAAATCAAGAGAATGGCTTTGTCATACTCAAACCTTCACCCTTGGAGTGTCACCGTAAATTCAATTCATATTTGGGTCGAAGGTTCAAATCTTCCAAGTGGAAATCTCGAGGGTGAGGTAGCCGGCATCGCGCTGCGACATTAAATTGTGCGCTTGATGGGAGGCAACCCATCGTTTTTATACTTTAATTCACTTTTTGTTTCTTTTTGGTTTGTTTTTGGGTTCCCCAAGGAATGAGAAGAGGAACCAAGTGTTGAAAAACACCCAAAAATATCTCTGAAAGCGTGTTTTTCGCACTTGGAAGAGTGTCTGTCGCACATGCCATCGCACACTCAAGCAGTGGACTGAACAAAAACAGTGGCGTGTGCAATTGTGGTGCATTTCGCACCTCATAAAGTGCGTGTCGCACCTGGCATCGCACGTCGAAGCAGTTCACTGTGCAAAATCAGAAATTTAGTGGATGGCTAAAGCATCGCGATCGCGACGCTTGACCTTCGCGATCACGACGAAGTAAATTCTCTCTGACTCATCGCGACCACGTGATTACTTCATGATCGCGAAGGTCAGGTGAATTTAATTCATTGCGATCGCGTGACAAAGCGACACAATCGCGAGGTACTGAGCAGTTTTCAGGTATTAAAGATCACATAAGCCGTTCCAAAAGCAAAAAATTTCTTTGAAACTTGGCTTATTTTCTCTCCCAAAGGCAAGAATAAAAATCCACCATTAACTTCAAGTTCATAAACAATTTTGCAACTCTTCAGGTATGATCTCTACTTTCTCTTCTTCAATCCTCCCTCATTGTGTTAGAGTAAGTACTTTAAACACCCAAGTTATTGTCGATATTTTGCTTATTCTTAATGTCTAAATTGGATGTGTGGTACAAAATTGCGGGTGAATTATTGTTGGGGGTTAGAAATCTGTTGGTTTACTGATTTTTGGGACAAAAGGTGATGCCCATGTGGTGTAAAAATGGTGTTCAAATGGGTTCAAAACACATGTTCAATGAAAGGCCTGAACTGATTTTTCTGGGCAAGCAAGAACAAAAATCCACCTTCAACTTCAAGTTCATAAACAATTTTGCAACTCTTCAGGTATGATCTCTACTTTCTCTTCTTCAATCCTCCATCATTGTGTTAGAGTAAGTACTTTAAACACCCAAGTGGGTGTCTATATTTTGCTTATTCTTAATGTCTAAATTGGATGTGTGGTACAAAATTGCGGGTGAATTATTGTTGGGGGTTAGAAATATGTTGGTTTACTAATTTTTGGGACAAAAGGTGATGCCCATGTGGTGTAAAAATGGTGTTCAAAAGGGTGCAAAGCACCTGTTCGAAGAAATGCCTGAACTAATTTTTCGAGGCAAGAAGATGACCATCGCGATCGCGATGCCCAATACCGCAATCGCGATGACCAACTTCTCTGAGCCTCGCGATCGCGATGCCTTATTCCACGATCGCGATGTTTTAATTTTCTGAAAAAAATAATTTTGTCTTCGCGATCACGGCAGACAGGGTCGCAATCGCGATGACTAGTTTTCACTACCCCAAAATAAGCAACTCTGCCCAGCTTGGATCAGAATCATTTTGGCTTGTTTCTTTGGCCTAATCCTGTCCTAACTCATTGCTTTACATGCCTATCTTGTTGTTTGACAACTTTGATCCTTGTGTAGGTACCTTAAGCTTGAAAATGGCTGGAATTGCACATGAAGATGCCAACCAAGTGGCCGATGAAGAGTAATTTGACCAAGGAACCTTCATCTCCCTCAAGTGCTCTCAACTTTATGATTGTCTCTTGACGAATCCAATCACGAGGGAGCGAGGTATCGTGTTGGACGGATTGGAGGAGAAATGGGCCGACTTCTATAGGAAGTTGGTTGAGAGTGGGTGGATTTGCTTTGCCACAAAACATATCAAGGCAAACTTTGCCTTGGTCTGAGAGTTCTATGCCAATGCGGCTGAGGCAGACTTTGCCAACAACTTGATGGTGCAGGTGTGGGGCAAATTGGTTTGCTCTGACCCAGAGTTGATCAATGAATATTATAACCTCCCAAAGGCTGACAATTGCACCTACAAAGCCCGAGCTACAGAAAAAGTGCCCGAGTGGTTTGTGGAACATTTTCATGATGGCGAGATCCCGCAATGGATAGCATTGAATACAAGGATCGAGTCATCCAAGTTTAACCTCAAAGCCCGCACTTGGCTTTTGATCATTTGTACCCGAGTTATGCTATCCAAGAATAAGTCTGACGTGACCACCGACAAAGTAAAGATGATTTGTGCTCTAATGGAGGGACTCCCGGTGAATGTGGGGAAATTGATTGTGCATGAAATCTAACAAGTATTGCTCAGAGGTAACAAGAGTCTGCTTTTCCCTTCGTTGATCACATACTTGTGCTACCAAGCCGGGGTCGCCAAGAGGGATAAAGAGAATGAGAGTATGCCCTAGAAAATAATCCATCCTTTGAAGAAGAGAGGCCCTATGCAAGCATCAAAACAGAGGAAGATAAACGTGGATTCACCATTATTTGGTTTTTTTTCTGAGTCTAGCGAGGCACGTGAATCAGCTGCTGCTGCTGAGACTATTGGTCCTCTCAAGATTGGACCTCCGACACTCTGCCACATCTCCATCCAGGTCTATGGCATGGATGCCCATCTTTGACAGATTGTAGCAGGCTTGCCTTCGGGTCCAGGTGAGAGTTCCACCACACCGGCTGCCTCCACCACTCCTAGTGGTCCTACACTAGCTAGTGTAGCAAGCTAACAACAGCACATCAAGGAGAGGTTGGCTAAGGTGGAAAGGAAACAGAAAAGTCAAAGGGACCACGACAGGAAGCAAAGCAAGTTCCTCACGAAGATGATGAGCACTCTGAAGAGGCTATATGGGTCTGACGCTGAGAAGGATGCTGATGAGGGAGACTGGGTCTTTTCTGGACCTAGCAGTTTTGGTTCTGAGTGATACACCCTTCAGGGAGCCCCCTAAAACTCTTCTCTTATATTGTTGCAGTGAGGGCACTGCAGGCTATTAGTTGGGGGTGGATAGCACTCTATCTAGCATGTTATTTTATTTTGGATATTGCGCCCTTGTTGGGCTCATTTTCTTGTTGGATATTGATGTGCCCTTGTCGGGCTTGTTTTTGCTATGTTTTTCTCGTGTCGGGTTTGTTTGTTGTCTGAAAGAAGTTGATGGTTTAGTTTTTAGTATTTATTGTTATAACTTCTTTGTTTTACTTTTTATAGTAGTTGAGATGTTGGTTGTTGTGGGCCAAGGGAAGTCTGAGTACCCCTTAGGCTAGTGAACTTGTTTGAGCTAGGGGTATATTTGTTTTGCACTTGACGTTGTGCAAATCGCACGAGCTTTGCATATGCCCACTGTTTGTCCTGTGGGTTGCACGTGCGACACACACTTCCTCATGTGTGTATCGCATGTGCCCGTAGTGTGATGTTTATGTTGATCCACCTTGTGTAGCCATAACAATTTAGATAGATGAATTGGCCCAATGATAGACTGAGTGACAACATTCTTAAAGGCAAATCGTCATCTTTTGAGATTTTGGTTGCAAATTGACTTGTTTAGTACCAATGAAGTAGTCTTGCATGCTAAGTGAAATAGGCACACCCTTCAAAAAAAAATTGTGAAAAATGCATGGTGAAGAGTGATTTTGTGATAACTCTTTTAATCTTTTTGTGACTCTTGACTCATTAGTGGTGATAATGTATAATAGATCATCTTTGTTCTTGTTTAGGAAGTTAAAAATTGATCCCTCCCATTCTATGTTTTCAGGATAGTTGGGCTTATAGGGTTGACTTTGGACAATATTCGGAGAAGAAAGCCTCGGATGAAAATTCTGTCAACACTTTTAGCTCAAGAATGTTGCTTTTGGGCTAAAAGGACCATTGGTTTGGGTTCCAAGGCTTTCAGACTTAGTTTTTGGACTTGGTTTCCATTTTGGTTTTGGTTAGCCTAAAGGTTGATTTTGAGCGTGGAGCCTACTTTTCATTAAATCAACCTTGGACAGAAGTTTCATCGATTTCATCGAGTCTAAAATGTCATTTTCAGTCGAGTAACATAGTTTGTTTTCATTTACGAGACTCAAGATGCATCCCGAGGGTCCATCTGGGGTAATTTTAGTCTTGGTGAACTACTGGTTTTCAGTTGCTGGTATGGCCGAAATTTGTTCATTGCGATCTCAAAGTAGACCATCGCGATCTTGAAGGTATGAACTTTTGTTCATTGCGATCTCGAAGGGTTTTCTCGCGATAGCAATGAAGGCCCTTCTCGTTTGTTCATCACGATCTCGAAGGGTTTTCTCGCGGTAGTGATGAAGGCCCTGCTCCTTTGGTCATCGCGATCTCGAGGCAAACCATCGCAATAGCGATGAGTTATCCAGCTTGGTCATTAATAAGTTGGTATTCTACCTACTTATTTAGGTCCTAATCTTATGCTTTTGCTAGTACGAAGTGGATAAATAGTGAAAATTAGCACGAATTACTTCTATTTTGTAGGGTTCTGTGTTTTAGAAGGGTTCAAGAAAGATTCAAGTGAAACAAGTCAAATGGAGCAAAAAGAGGGTTGCTGAACACTGGCCCCAAAATGGTCATTGCAACCGCGAAGACAAAGCCACGCGATCGCGATGAGTTGGGAGAAACTCAAAGCATCGCGACCGTGAGAGTGGATTCACATGATCTCAGTGAAGGAAATTGAAGAGACTCGCAATTGCAAAGGCCATGCACGCGATCGCGACAAAGAATTCATCAGCTATGGGACAGATTTGGAAATTTCCATTTTCGGAAACCCCAATTCACATAAAACACCTCCAAGCCGTCTTGAAACATATATTTGGCTATTTTCACAACTTTTGAGCAACCTTGGGAGCAAGGTTCATCAACCAACACCATAAGAGTGAATATTTGGATGCTTTGTATTGTAAAATCTTTAGATTTCATTCTTCAACTCTTGTTCTTAATTGCTATTTATTTGGTGTGTTTGTTGACTTGAGATTTTGGGTTTGTATTAGTGATAATACTTGTTGGGTTTTTTATTCTAAATCTAGATTTGTTCTTGTTTGATTATTTGGGTCTCTTGAATCTTCTATTGCTTGAATTTATAGTCAATGGTTGCAAACATTGACTTAGTTTTCTGATTTGGGTTATTGCTCGGGAGAGAATTTCTCTAAATTCGAGAAGATTCAATATTGTGAACTTAGGAATCCATTTAAATCGGAGGTTAGACGTAGCTCCAATCGTGGAATCTCTCGTTTAAGGGTCCGAGCTAGAAATAGGACGACCTACCTAAGTTAATTGGTTGCTTGTTTATTGCATCGAATGATGTTCTAACCGAAATCATTCGGAAATGTGGTTGTTGATCGAGAGATAGAATTCCACACCTATGACCAAGACTAACTAAGTGTCAATTGGGTGCAAGTCTTGTGAATTTGAATTCCCAAGCTCTTATCCCCCTTGTTGTCCTTGCTTGATGAAAGGAAGGAAATCCATTGATCACTTATATTTTATTTGATTTGTCTTTTACCTTTTAGTTGTAGTTAAAACCCTCCTTTTTAGATATATTTTCCCTTTTTGTTAATTGAACTTCAATAAGTTTCCTAGATTCTTTATTACCTCGAGCGCGACTACATTATTCCCTTGGGTTCGACCCCAACAACCATTAGGAATTATAAATTTTGTTTTGACTACGCGATTGCCGTGACCTCCTTAAGTGGAGAGCACGATTTGAGCATTTATAAAAAATGGCACCGTTGCTGGGGAAAAGTTTGGCGTATTGAGTGAGTTTAGGATTTAAGTTTACTTACTCTAGTTCATTTTTTGTGAATAATTGTTTTTCTTTTGTTTAGATTTAGTTTGTTGATGGAATCATGGCTTATTTGAATTTTAGAAATGGTAATGGTTGCATTCCAATTTATATTCCCGACTATTGTGTTTATTATGGAGGACCCCACTTGGACATAGTTGTAGAATTAGCCCTAGGAGAGGAAGGTATTTTCCCTGTTGTTCATGTGATGGGCACAATTGTTATTTGTGTGGTGGTCATGACAGATATTTGAGCAATTGCCTCTATGATGATCGTCCCTCTCCCCCTTCTTTTGCTAACAATGTTGCTTGTGGTGCTTGTGACCTTACCAGGGACCATGAGTTCGCAAGCAAAGAAGGTGATGTGACGCTAATTTACGTCACTTTCGACTCCTTTTTACTAAGAACAATCGTACGTTTTCAAGCAATCATTGTTGTTTTTGATGTTTTTATGTTGTATTTGTAGGAAATGGAAACAAACACGGAAACGGAAGAAAGTACGCGAAAAACAACATTCTGCCTAAGAGTGACGGCCTGAGTGACAGTCCGTCACAAGACTGACGGTCCGTCACTGGGACCGTCAACTTGAGGCAGTGTTGCTGCCAAGCAGTGACGGCCCAGGCGACGGTCCGTCACTGCCCTGACGGTCCGTCAAGCCTGGCCGTCACGCTTAGGCAGTGGCTTCAAGCGGCGACCCGCGTTTTGGGGATTCCTAGCCCGTTTTGGATTTGGTTTCTTTGGCTCCTATAAATACCCTATGTTAGGTTTATGTTATTATTATTCTCCCATTAGTAAAAACACGTTTTTGGTTGGTTTTTGAGAGCAACAACACGGTTCATTCTCTTGAATTCGTGTCTTGATTCGTTCGTGAGTTCTTGGTGTTCTTGTTCGTGGATATTGGAAGATTGATTATTTTCATTATATTGTAAGACTTTTCTTCCTTTTATGATGAATACAACTATTTTCTCTTATTTATCGAGCATGAGTAACTAAAACTCCCGCAACTAGGGTTGTGGGAGCCATGGCAAACGTAGCAATATAGATTCCGGGTAGCGTTGGGTTCGATATATGTATTGTCACGTTGTTAATCATACTTTATGTCACGTTTTCTAGTGGTTGCAAACATTAGAACATGCCTAGGTTTAATTTGCTTGAGTAAAGAGATTAAAACCGGGAAAAAATTGATTAACGACAAGGATTCGAGACTACCAACTCTCGTCTTAAAGATTAATGCCGTAACTGGATTAGTCTACTTGATGTTAGGATTGAGAGCTAAAAAGCACATCTTTTTGAGATCGAAAGAAGATAAAAGGAAATTTGTTTATTTGGCCGAGAGACGTTTAGACGATACAATAGACGCAATCACATCGTGACACGCATATAGAAAGAACCCGGTTAAGCCTAGAATCGATATTGTTACAACGCCATGGTGAACACATCCCTAGTTCATCCTCTCATACTGATTTAAACTCCTACGTTTATTATTGTTTTGTTTACAATTTGATTACAAAACCCCCCCTTTATTTACTGGAAACGATTGACGAATAGTCAACTAATTCACTAAAGTCTTAATCGGATGCCGCACAATTAGACGCAGCAAGGATCGCTGCAGAACTGCAGGCCCAACAAAATTTGAATGCTGGTGGTCTGCAGGATGATGTGGTACGGAATGATGAGGATCTAGATTTAGATGGAGCTGGCGCTACGGGCGCCATTATTGTTCCACCGCTACCGCCCGGAGCCAAGTTCAACATCACTAGCACGATGATCCAACTGTTGAACTTGAGAGGAGTGTTCCGCGGTGTTGCTGGTGACGATCCAAACCAGCACTTGATGAATTTCGTGGGGATCTGCAAATCGTTTGAGCTGCCGGGCGTGAGTCAGACAGCGATCAGGCTCAGATTGTTTCCGTTGTCTCTGTCTGATGAGGCAGCATTGTGGTTAACGGAGCTGACCCCCGACTCTATCGCAACGTGGGGCGAGTTGAGAGGAGCTTTCCTAGAAAGGTTCTTTCCTCCCTCTCGGATGATACAGTTGAGGGATGAGATTAGTAATTTCAGGCAGCAACCTCACGAAGCATTGCACGAGACTTGGTTGCGATTTAAGAAGAAGCTGACACAGTGCCCCAACCATCAGCTGAACAACGAATTCTTGATGCAGACATTCTACAGGGCACTAAATTCGGCTACCAAGCCAACATTGGACAACGCAGCAGGTGGAGCGTTTATGGGTTGCACTTTTGCCGACGCCACAGCTATTTTGGACAGGCTCACCAAGACCAACAGAGCCTGGCACACACGGGATTCAGAGGTTGCAGCTAGCACCTATACCGTTGGCATGTCAGCAGAGCAGCGAAGGAAAGAGGAGGAGCGCGACCAAGACATGGCGCATCTTAAAACACAGTTAGATCTCCTGACAAGGCACTTGACGTCAGGAAGTATAGAGAAGGTACAAGTTGTGGGTTCCCAAGGTATGGAGACTGAGGAGGCCAATTACGTGGGGGGTTTCCAGGCCAATGGCCAGGGAAACCAAGGTCGGAACTATCCAAGAGACAACCACTATGAGAATGGTGGCTACAAAAATCGCGACCAAGGAAACTGGAGGAACAACACCGATAGAGGTGGGTTGTATATACCACCTGGTAATCGGGATAAAGCTGGCAGCGAGGCTGAGACGTCCAAACTTGAGAACATGATGGCAAAGATGCTGCTTAAGGTGGAATCGACTGACTCTGGGGTAAAGGCAATGCGGAATGAGTTATCAACGTTGAGTCAGGTAGTAGAGTCACATTCCACCGCAATCAAGCAACTGGAGCAGCAAGTGGGTCAGATCTCGGCATCTTTAAACCAAAGGAAGACAGGTACCTTGCCGAGTGACACGACGCATCCGAGGAATGACGCCAGCTGTATGGCGATCACCACAAGAAGTGGGAAAATATTACCGGAATCACATCCGGTAGTTCAAACCCAAAGTAATGTTGCGGATGATGAAGAGGCGGTAGAGGAGGAAACTCCAAAGCCCGCGGAGAAACGCAAGGAAGCTGAAAAGCTTCCAACTATGATGTTTCGACACCCACCTCCCTTTCCCCAGAGGTTGAAAAAGAAAGCTGACGATGGTAAGTTCCTGAATTTCATGACCATGCTGAAACAAATCTCAATAAACATACCATTGGTAGAAGCGCTGGAACAAATGCCCGGTTATGCCAAGTTCATGAAGGACTTGATTACAAAGAAGCGGACGGTAAGTTTTGAGCCGGAAGACAACCTCCATCACTGCAGCGCTATTTCCTCTAGATCGTTAGTGGAAAAGAAAGGAGATCCAGGTGCGTTCACTGTTCCATGTACCATCGGGAAGCTCAACTTCGGAAGAGCTATGTGTGATCTTGGTGCTAGTATCAATTTGATGCCGCTAGCAGTGTATGACAAATTGGGTTTGGGAGCTCCTAAACCAACGTCCATGAGAGTGATGATGGCGGACCGTTCGGTAAAGCGACCCGTAGGGATATTGTCTGATGTGCTGGTCCAGATTGGTAAGCTTATATTCCCGGCCGACTTTGTGATCTTGGATTGCGAAGTGGACTTCGAAGTTCCCATAATCTTGGGACGACCATTGCTAGCCACAGCAAGAGCATTGGTTGACATGGAGAAAAACGAACTGACCTTCCGATTGAACAATGAAGTGGTCAAGTTCGATGTGTCCAAATTGATGAAGCAACCAAGTGACATGAGGGTGGTCGCGGTCATCAATGCTATTGAGGAAGCTCCTGCGGATGTGCACATTGAGGAGAAGTGTTGGGTCGAGACGCTAGCTGTTGTGAGAAGGATGCCGCGAAAAGAGAAGCATGTTGCGGAGAGCGGTGTAAATAGCTCAAGGAAACGAAAACACCGCAAGAGAATCTACAAGGAAAGAGCGAAGAAGCGGTCACGACTAGCGGCGGAGCAAATAAAAGAGGAAGTTGGAGCGCAACATGAGGTTGGCGCACACACGTACTCCATCGAGTTCTCTTGTTTTGGAGACCCAGGCGGTCTCCAACATCATTCCAGAATCTGAGTCATATCGACTTCACAGGTATTCCTTTATTCTCACAGCTTTTAGTTTTCATATGTATGCATTGGGGACAATGCATGAGTCTAAGTTGAGGGTGTTGGGAAACCTGTGAGTCACCACCGAGGGTTTTTGTTGCCGATTTCTTTTCCCTCCGGTGTGCTATCTAGTAGAACCGGCATGTTTAGGTTGTTAGTTTAAATTTTTTTTTAGTGTCTATAGCAAGCATGCGTTGTTCTTGTCTAAAAATGAGGCCCCTTAAAAATTTTCTGGGTTTGAGCTTATGTTGAAACGATTGAATGTTGGGATCCTTGAATGTCATTGTGCGATTATGATAGAATGAGTATGCTTAAGCCGAGCGGTTGTTTGATAGTTGGTAGCGATATAGTTTCTTGGTGCCAAGAGCATGTGAGTTTATTGTCATAAATTCTTACTCTGTGCATGCATCTAGAACTTGCCCGGTCTATTTTGTTAAGTTTGAAGTTGGTTGCTTAGGAAAGGATCACAGGCCCTTTTTGTGTGCAGTCCACTTAACCTAAAAGACCGTCCAAATATAAATAATCCCTTGATCCCTGTTTGAGCCATAATTGACCTTGTTCTTTCAATAACCTGTCACCATTCCCGTTTAACTTTGAATCCCTATTTTGGCCCTGGTCCTTCCTTGGACATCGTGCACCTCAACTCAGGCAATCAGCCTAAGTTGAGGGTGGCTACTATAGAGGTAAACCCTGTTTTGGCCCTGGTCCTTCCATGGACATTGTGCACCTCAACCCAGGCAATCAGCCTAAGTTGAGGGTGGCTACTACAGAGGTGAATGATAAGAAAAAGAGGATAGTGAAGATTGGTTGTGAATAGAGTGAAAATCCGGGTGTGTGCCTAAGAAAAGAAAAAAAAATAGAGATGAAAAAAAGATCGAAAAAGAAATAAAAAGAATTGTCAAAATAAAGAGGTCGCACCTGTAGCTAGAAAGAAGGAAATAAAAAGGTGAATAAGGATGGACAAAGTAAGTTATGTGGTAATAAGACGTCGGTAGTTCCAAGGAGGGCTTAGTCACTAACCCCTAAATGTATCATACCTGCACCCGAAGCCTCATTACAAGCCTAAACAAGTCCTGTAGTGATCCTGAGCGGCTTTCTGAAGAACCAAAATAGAATAGTAAGGGCAAGCCTATGGTATCACATGTGCATTGTGTGAAATCGTTGTGAGTGTGAGCGCTTACCTAGTCCCAAATCTTGTGTGTGGGATTTCTTTGTGGTGAGGGCACCAAGATGTCTATATTGTCTATTGATTGTTAGGGATAGCTGCGCGTGTGTATGCATAATGTTCTATCATATCGGAATGACATGTTTGGATCCTTGCAAGTTAGTGTTTCATACATTTGTGTGCTACGAGGGAGCTTGATTCAATTGAATAAGTTTGAATGACCATGAGTTGCTATAGACACGAGTTTGTGTTCTTAGTTGAGTCGTAGTATTGTTTTATGTTATGTTGCTTGAGGACAAGCGAACGTTTTAAGTTGAGGGTGTTGATGTGACGCTAATTTACGTCACTTTCGACTCCTTTTTACTAAGAACAATCGTACGTTTTCAAGCAACCATTGTTGTTTTTGATGTTTTTATGTTGTATTTGTAGGAAATGGAAACAAACACGGAAACGGAAGAAAATACGCGAAAAATAACATTCTGCCTAAGAGTGACGGCCTGAGTGACGGCCCGTCACAAGGCTGACGACCCGTCACTGGGACCGTCAACTTAAGGCAGTGTTGCTGCCAAGCAGTGACGGCCCAGGCGACGGTCCGTCACTGCCCTGACGGTCCGTCAAGCCTGGCCGTCACGCTTAGGCAGTGGCTTCAAGCGGCGACCCGCGTTTTGGGGATTCCTAGCCCGTTTTGGATTTGGTTTCTTTGGCTCCTATAAATACCCTATGTTAGGTTTATGTTATTATTATTCTCCCATTAGTTTAAACACGTTTTTTGGTTGGTTTTTGAGAGCAACAACACGGTTCATTCTCTTGAATTCGTGTCTTGATTCGTTCGTGAGTTCTTGGTGTTCTTGTTCGTGGATATTGGAAGATTGATTATTTTCATTATATTGTAAGACTTTTCTTCCTTTTATGATGAATACAACTATTTTCTCTTATTTATCGAGCATGAGTAACTAAAACTCCCGCAACTAGGGTTGTGGGAGCCATGGCAAACGTAGCAATATAGATTCCGGGTAGCGTTGGGTTCGATATATGTATTGTCATGTTGTTAATCATTCAATTAGTCACGTTTTCTAGTGGTTGCAAACATTAGAACATGCCTAGGTTTAATTTGCTTGAGTAAAGAAGTTAAAACCGGGAAAATTTGATTAACGACAAGGATTCGAGACTACCAACTCTCGTCTTAAAGATTAATGCCGTAACTGGATTAGTCTACTTGATGTTAGGATTGAGAGCTAAAAAGCACATCTTTTTGAGATCGAAAGAAGATAAAAGGAAATTTGTTTATTTGGTCGAGAGACGTTTAGACGATACAATAGACGCAATCACATCGTGACACGCATATAGAAAGAACCCGGTTAAGCCTAGAATCGATATTGTTACAACGCCATGGTGAACACATCCCTAGTTCATCCTCTCATACTGATTTAAACTCCTACGTTTATTATTGTTTTGTTTACAATTTGATTACAAAACCCCCCCTTTATTTACTGGAAACGATTGACGAATAGTCAACTAATTCACTAAAGTCTTAATCTTCACCATATTCTCTGTGGGATTCGACCCCAACCTTGTTGGGTTCTTTACTTGACAATGATCGCTTACGCCTCGTTAATTTGAGGTGTAGTTTGAGCGTTATCAGAAGGCATATATGGAAAGCTCCAAATCCTTTTGGCCTCGCTAGAAGCCCAAGAGGAGAGTGTGCAATCCATAAAGCAATGCTTTATGGACGCAAGGGAGAAAGAAGAGGAACACACAAGGGAAGATCATGAATTGAAGGTGGTGTTGCAACCAACTACCCCATGTGTGGGTCATGATGTCATAACATCTTATAGTGAGGATGTTATGAATGAGGCAAACTCGAAGGTGGAGACACCCAAATCCCACTTCAACCTTTGCTCGACCTTAAGTTTGATTTAATGGACGAGAGTCAAAGTAATCAAGCTTTTGGAAGACCTTAGAAGGAGGGTGGACGAAGGTCTATCTAGTTTTGAGTTTTTAGTGGAAGGAAGTCAAAGCGTCTTTCCTCAGTTGAAGGACAAAAAGTGTGGATTGCGAAATCAAGAGATTGGCTTTCTCATACTCAAACCTTCTCCCTGGGAGTTGATGTGCCAGGATTCTACTGCACATTTGACGCCTTTAACTAAGAATACTCGCGAGTTTTCAAGAAACTTTTGTGGTTTTTTATGTTTTATTGTTATATTTGTAGGGAATGGAGCTAGAGATAGAAACGGAAGAAAAAATATTCAAAAACCTCAACTGGTTAAGCTTGACGGCTGGCATGACTGACCGTCACATTGTTGACTGGCCGTCAGCCAGGCCGCCAGGATGAGACAGCAAGTCATTGAGCACTTCCTAGGAGTGACGGCCCGTCACTGACCTAACGGGCCGTCACCCAAGCCACCAAGATAAAACGCACTCCTCAAATGCGTTTTTACCCTATACACATGTAAGTCGTTGAGCAGGTGATGACTTACCTGAAAATTTATCATAAAATGCATATATAGTTGTAAGTCATCACCTGCTGGACGACTTACCTGAGAATTTTCATGGAAGCTCACTGTTTAGCAGTGACGGCTCAAGTGACGGCCAGTCACATTCGTGATGGTCCGTCAGGCGACCCGTCAACGCGATGCGGGATTCCAAAAATTCTATTTTTGGACTTTATTTCCTGGACTACTATAAATACCCTGTGTTAGGGTTATTTTATTATCAATTACTAAATATTTCTAGAGACGCTTTGAACAACTTTTTGAGGGGAGAAAATATGACATACACGTTTTTCTTCCTCTTCTTCCATTGTTCTTGGGATTTTCACCATTGGTGCTGGAATTCTACGAAGTTCAAAGTAAAGTAATAATTTTCTATTGTAAGAATTCTTTCTTCTTATATGAGTACTATTATTTACTTACTTCGTTTTGCTAGCATGAGTGGCTAAACTCTCCACAACTAGGGTTGTGGGAGCCATGGCAAAAGTAGCAGTATAGATTCCGGGTAGCATTGGGTTAAATCTATATGTTGTCACGTTGTTAATCATTCGTTATTAACATTTTCTAGTGGTTTCAAACATTAGGATATGCCTAGGTTTAATTTGCTTGAACAAAGAGATTAAAACCGAGAAATTTGATTAACTACGAGGATTCGAGACTACCAACTCTCGTCTTATGATTAATGTTGTAACTAGATTAATCTACTTTATGTTTAGGATTGAAAGAAGAAATTTCACCTTTCAAGTTCGAGAGAATTGAAAAGGAAATTCGTCTATTTGGTTGAGAAACGTTTAGATGATACCATTAATTCAATCTTATCGTGATATACATATAGAAAGAACCCGGTTAAGCTTTAAGTCGAAATTGTTACGACGCCATGGTGAACACTTCCCTAGTTCATTCTCATATTGATTATTACTCGTAGAAACTCGTAAACTATTATTTGCATTGTTCAAATATTGATCACATAAATTCCCCCCATTTACCGAAAACTATTGATTATTAGTCATCTAAATTACTAACGACTTAATTTGCACCTTATTCCCTGTGGGATCGACCCCAACCTCTGTTGGGTTCTATATTTGACGACGACCACTTACGCTTCTTAATTTGAGGTGTAATTTAGACATATCAAATTTTGGCGCCGTTGCCGGGGACTACGATTGTTTATTAAGTCCGGTGTGTTTATTTGACTCTTAGTCATATTTCTTGCTTTTACTTTTATTTGTTGTTTTTGTTTGTTACAAGGTACATAGTTGTGCATGCCAAGTACCCGGTGCTCGAGTGAATCAACATTACCTTATGATCTCGAGCTTGCTAGAACATTAAGGCGAACCATGAATGCACAACAATAAGAGGCAGCAAGACTAGCTGCATCTCAGCAGGCCCAACAACACGTAAATATTGATGATATTGAGGACGATGTTAGGCTAGATGATTAGGTTGCAGCGGGTGATGGTAGAGCTGCGGAGCGTGTTGAAAATATAGCCCCCGCAAACCAAAGGCAGCAACAGAGGGGTAGAGGTCGACAGCAACCAAGGCAATTTGCTTTGGATGATGATGAGGATATCGACTTAGATGGAGTTGGTTCCACGGACGCTATTGTGCTTCCTCCGCTATCGCCTGGGGCCAAGTTCACATTACTAGCACAATGCTCCAGCTGTTTAACTTAAACGGACTGTTTCGTGGTGTTGCTGGTGATGATCCAAATCGACACCTGATGAATTTTGTGGGTATCTGCAAGTCATTCGAATTTCCTGGAGTAAGTCAGACAGCGATCAGGCTCAGGTTATTTCCATTGTCTCTTTCTGATGAGGCAGCATTATGGTTGATAGAGCTAACCCCCGACTCTATCACAACCTGGGGAGAGTTGAAAGGAGCTTTCCTAGAAAGGTTCTTTCCTCCCTCTAGGATGATACAGTTGAGGGATGAAATTAGAACCTTCAGACAACAACCTCATGAGACTTTACACAAGACCTGGTTGCGGTTCAAGAAAAAGCTGACACAATGCCAAAACCATCAGTTGATCGACAATTTTTTGATGCAGACATTCTACAGGGCACTGAATTCAGCTACCAAGCCTACACTGGATAATGCAGCAGGTGGAGCATTTATGGGTCTTACCTTTATCGATGCCACAGCTATTTTGGACCGGCTCACTAAAACCAACAGGGCTTGGCATACACGGGATACAGAGGTAGTTGCTAGTACTTATGCAGTCGGTATGTCAGCGGAACAGTGCAGGAAAGAGGAAGAGCGGGACCAAGATATGGCCCATCTGAAAATGCAAATGGACCTACTGACAAAACATTTGTTGTCAGGAGGTATAGAGAAAGTGAAAGCTGTGGGTTCCCAAGGTAGAGCAGCAGAGTTGAATCTGATGAGGAGGCAAATTATGTGGGTGGTTTCCAGGCTTATGGCCAAGGAAACCAAGGTCGGAACAATTACTATGAAAAGTCGGGTTATAAGAGTCGAGAACAAGGTGATTGGAGGAGTAAAGACGATAGAGGTGGATTATACATACTACCTGGGAATCGTGACAAAGCTAGCAATGAGTCAGGGACGTCCAAACTAGAGAATATGATGGCTAAGATACTGTTGAAGGTAGAATCGACTGACTCCAGGGTAAAGGAGATGAGGACTGAATTATAAGCAATGAGTCAGGTAGTGGATTCACATTCCACCTCGATCAAGCAATTAGAGCAGCAAGTGAGTCAAATCTCAGCGTCACTAAATCAAAGAAAGACAGGTACCTTGCCGAGTGACACCATTCAAAACCCTAGGAATGATGCGAGTTGTATGGTGATCACTACGAGAAGCGGTAAAATATTATCGGAATCACATCCGGTAATTCAGACTCAGAAAGGTAATGTTGCTGAGGAAGATGAGTTAGTAGATGCTGAAAATATGGTCGATGAGGGTGTGGGAGTATCTGTTGAAAAACCCGCTGTGGTAGAGGATGCTACTCAAGTGCTCATGGATAAAAGCAAGAAAGTTGAAAAACTTCCAACTATGATGCCTCGGCCACCGCCTCCTTTCCAACAACGGTTGAAGAAGAAACTGGAAGATAGAAAGTTCCTAAATTTCATGACCATGCTCAAGTAGATATTAGTGAACATCCCACTGGTGGATGGTCTTGAACAAATGCCCGGATATTCCAAGTTTATGAAGGACTTGATTACCAAGAAGAGGTCAGTGAGCTTTGAACCAGAAGATAATCTCCACCACTACAGTGCTATTTCTTCAAGATCGTTAGTGGAAAAGAAGAAAGATCCAGGTGCTTTTACTGTTCCCTGTACTATTGGGAAATTAAACTTTGAAAAAGCCTTATGTGATCTTGGTGCTAGCATCAACTTGATGCCGCTAGCAGTCTATAAAAAATTGGGTTTGGGAGCTCCCAAACCAACTACCATGAGGGTGTTAATGGCTGACCGTTCAGTAAAGTGACCGGTGGGAATATTGTCTGATGTGCTGGTAAAGGTTGGTAAGTTTATATTCCCAGCTGACTTTGTAATCTTAGATTGCGAAGTGGACTTTGAAGTTCCCATAATCTTGGGACGACCATTGTTAGCCACTGCAAGAGTTTTGGTCGACATGGAAAGAAACGAACTGACATTCAGATTAAACAATGAATTGGTCAAGTTTGATGTGTGTAAATTGATGAAGCCACCAAGAGACATGAGGGTGGTCTCGGTTATCAATGTTATTGATGAAGCCCCTACGGATGTGCATATTGAGGAGAAGGGTTTTGTTGAGACCTTAGCTGTGATGAGAATGATATTGGGATCGCAAAAAGAGAAACCTATAGAGGAAGGCGGTGAGAACAAATCAAGGAAAATAAGACACCGCAAGAAAACCAGCAAAGAAAAAGAGTTAGAAAGAGGAAAGAAGTTGTCTCGTCTAGCTGAGGAGCCGATAAAAGAGAAAGTTGGAGCTCAATAGGATGATGTCGCGTGCACCTATTCCAGCGATTGTTCCTGCTTTGGAGACCATGGCGGTCTCCAACATCATGCCAGACTCTGAGTCCTATGGGCTTCACAGGTATTCCTTTCTCTCACAGTTTTAGCTTTCACATGTATGCATTAGGGACAATGCATGAGTCTAAGTTGAGGGTGTTGGGATACCTGTGAGTCTTTCACCACCGAGGGTTTTTGTTGCCGTGTTTCTTTTCCCTCTGGTGTGCTATCTAGTAGAACCGGCATGTTTAGGTTGTCATTTTAAATTTTGTTTGTGTTGTTTTTTGGTGTCTATAGCAAGCATGGATTTTTGGAAAGTTGAACTAAAAGGAGCCCCCTCTGAAAAAGTTGATTTTGTACTTATGTTTGAAACAATTGACTGTTCTGGATCCTTAAATGTCATTGTGTGGTTGTGATTGTAATAATTATGCTTAAGCCGAACTGTTGTTTTGATAGTTGGTAGTGGTATGATTTCTTGGTTCCAAGTGTGTGTGAGCTTTTTTTTTGTTATAAACTCTTACTATGTGCATGCATCTAGAACTTGCCCGGTCTATTTTGTTAGGATTGAAGTTAGTTGCTTAGGAAAGGATCACAGGCCCTTTTTTGTGTGCAGTCCACTTCCAAATGCAAATAATCCCTTTGATCCATGTTTGAGCCATAAGTGACCCTATTCTTTCAATAACCTGTCACCGTTTCTTTTTAACTTTGAATCTCTATTTTGGCCCTGGTCCTTCCTTGGACATCGTGCACCTCAACTCAGGCAATCAGCTTAAGTTGAGGGTGGCTACTATAGAGGTAAATGATAAGAAAAATAGGATGGATAAGATTGGTTGTGAATAGAATGAAAATTTCGGGTGTGTGCCTAAGAAAAGAAAGAAAAAGAAACAAAAAAGAGATGAAAAAGAATTGTCAAAATAAAGAGGCCGCACCTGTAGCTAGAAAGAAGGGAATAAAAAGGTGAATAAGGATGGAAGAATTAAAGTTAAGTGCAAATAGTAGGTCGGTGATTCCAAGGAAGGTTTAGTCACTATTCCCCAAACGTATCCTACCTGCACCTGAAGCCTCATTACAAGCCAAAACAAGTCCTGTAGTGATCCTGAGCGGCTTTCTGAAAAACTGAAATAGAATAGCAAGGGCAAGCTTATGGCATCGCATGTGCATTATTTGAAATCGTTTGTGAGTGTGAGCGCCTTACCTAATCCCAAATCTTGTGTGTTGGACTTCTTTGTGGTGAGGGCACCGAGACTTCTGTATCATCTATTGACTATTGGGATAGCAGTTGTGTGTGTATGTAGAATATTCTATCATACGGAATGACATGTTTGGATCCTTACAAGTTAGTGTTTCATACATTTGTGTACTACCGGGGGGCTTGATTAAAATTTAATAGACTGTTGAGTGGCCATGATTTGCTAAAGATATGTGTTTGTATTCGTAGTCGAGTCGTCATTTTGTTTTTGTTGTCATGTTTCTTGAGGACAAGCGAATGTTTTAAGTTGAGGGTGTTGATGTGCTGGGATTCTACGACACATTTGACGCCTTTAACTAAGAATACTCGCGAGTTTTCAAGCAACTTTTGTAGTTTTTGATGTTTTATTGTTATATTTGCAATGAATGGAGCTAGAGATAGAAACGGAAGAAAAAATCTTCAAAAATCTCAACTGGTTACGCTTGATGGCAGGCATGACTGACCGTCACACCTGTGACTGGTCGTCAACCAGGCCGCCAGGATGAGACAGCAAGTCATCGAGCACTGCCTAGGAGTGACGGCCCGTCACTGACCTGACGGACCGTCACCCAAGCCACCAAGATAAAACGCACTCCTCAAATGCGTTTTTACCCTATACAGATGTAAGTCGTCAAGCAGGTGATGACTTACCTAAAAATTTGTCATAAAACACATATAAAGTTGTAAGTCGTCACCTGCTGGACGACTTACCTGAGAATTTTCCTGGAAGCTCACTGTTTAGCAGTGATGGTCCATCAGGCGACCCTTCAACGCGACGCGAGATTCCGAAAATTCTATTTTTTGACTTTATTTCCTGGACTACTATAAATACCCTATGTTAGGGGAGAAAATACGACATACACGTTTTTCTTCCTCTTCTTCCATTGTTTTGGGATTTTCACCATTGGTGCTGGAATTCTACGAAGTTCAAAGTAAAGTAATAATTTTCTATTGTAAGAATTCTTTCTTCTCATATGAGTACTATTATTTACTTACTTCGTTTTGCTAGCATGAGTGGCTAAACCCTCCACAACTAGGGTTGTGGGAGCCATGGCAAAAGTAGCAGTGTAGATTCCGGGTAGCATTGGGTTCAATCTATATGTTGTCACGTTGTTAATCATTCGTTATTAACGTTTTCTAGTTTTTGCAAACATTAGGACATGCCTAGGTTTAATTTGCTTGAACAAAGAGATTAAAACCGGGAAATTTGATTAACTACAAGGATTCGAGACTACCAACTCTCGTCTTATGATTAATGTTGTAACTAGATTAATTTACTTGATGTTTAGGATTGAAAGAAGAAATTTCACCTTTTCAAGTTCGAGAGAATTGAAAAGGAAATTCATCTATTTGGTTGAGAAACGTTTAGATGATACCATTAATTCAATCACATCGTGATATACATATAGAAAGAACCCGATTAAGCTTTGAGTCAAAATTGTTACGACGCCATGATGAACACTTTCCTAGTTCATTCTCATATTGATTATTACTCGTAGGAACTCGTAAACTATTATTTGCATTTTTCAAATATTGATCACATAAATTCCCCGCATTTACCGGAAACTATTGATTATTAGTCATCTAAAATTACTAACGACTTAATTTGCACCTTATTCCCTGTGGGATCGACCCCAACCTCTGTTGGGTTCTATATTTGATGACGACCGCTTACAGTTCTTAATTTGAGGTGTAATTTGGGCGTATCAGAAGTGTCACCGGAAATTCAATTCATATTTGGGTCGAAGGTTCAAATCTTCCAAGTGGAAATCTCGAGGGTGAGGTAGCCGGCGTCGCGCTGCGACTTTAAATTGTGCGCTTGATGAGAGTCTACCCATTATACTTTACTTCACTTTTTGTTTCTGTTTGGTGTGTTTTTAGGTGCCCCAAGGAATGATAAGAGGAACCAAGTGTTGAAAAGCACCCAAAAATACCTCTTAAAACGTGTTTTTCGCACCTGGAAGAGTGCATGTCGCATATGCAATCGACACTCAAGCAATGGACTGAACAAAAATAGTGGCATGTGCAATTGTGGTGCATTTCTTACCTCATAAAGTGTGTGTCGCACCTGGTATCGCACGTCGAAGCAGTTCGCTATGCAAAATTCAGAAATTCAATTGATGACTAAAGCATCGCGATGGCGATGCTTGACCTTCGCGATCGCGACGAAGTAAATTCTCTCTGACTCATCTCGACCACATGATCTCTTTGCGATCACGAAGGTCAGGTGACTTTAATTCATTGCGATCCCATGACAAAGCCATGCAATCGCAAGGCACTGAGAAGTTTTTAGGTATTAAAGATCACATAAGCCGTTCCAAAAGCAAAAAATTGCTTTGAAACTTGGCTTCTTTTCTCTCCCAAAGGCAAGAATAAAAATCCACCATCAACTTCAAGTTTAAAAACAAATTTTCAACTCTTCAGGTATGATCTCTGTTGACACTCAATTTTTACCCGCCACATTACGAATTAATTTGGAGCTTTTTAAATTTTTAAACAATTCTCAAAATAATTGTTTTGACAAAAAGAGATAAAATATTTTCAAATCAGTTTTACCAATGATTCTCAGTGATGATTATATTTTTTCATATTTTACACATGAAATTTACATAAATTACTTAAAGAATTATTTCAAAATTCGATTTTATAAGAAAATCTCTTTAAAAGGCTAAACCTGTAACTTTTCTCCAAAATTAATTCAAATGGGAGTTAATTGAAAATGGATTTTATAATTAATTAAAGAGTTGATTATGTGTCAAATATGTTTATTATTTTGAAGTTGTTTCAATTTAATAAAGCTCTAAATTAGTTTAAATCCATTCATTTCTAAGCCTATTATTTCAATTATAGCCAATTCCTATTTAATTCTACCCATTTCTATTCAATTTGGCTATGCTTTTAAGTTAAAATGGCCACATTTTGCAAAATGTGGCCAAATCCTAAATACCCCTTGCAACCCCCCTTTATTTTTTAGCTATTTGGGCCAGCAAATGACCGACCCAGCTGGCCCAATCCCTTTGTCAGTCGCCCCAGCCCAACCTTTTCCCCAAAACCCACTCTGACCCGTCCCATTAACCCCATATCCTCCCAACTCTCACCCTTTCTTTTCTTTCTCTTTCTCTCAGTCAACAAACGACCCTTTAGCCTCATCTTCTTCTTTTCCCACCAAAAACCTAACGCCGCCTGTCTTCCCTCTGTATTTTTCATCTCTCACGCGTCTCACTCTCTATGTTGTACGAGCAACGCGCCTCGTACAACACCTCAGCTCACCCAGTACACCCCTTAACTCTCCTCTCTCTTCGTCGTCTCCAACAAATGACAAAAACCAGTACAAACCCCAAATGTTTCTCCAACGTTCCCTAATGATCCCTAGCTCAAACGATGCTCAACGACGTCAAAATTCCCAAATGCCGTCCAAGATCTTCGTCAAAATCGTGCTGGCATCATTGAGAATCCTCTAGAAGCAGCTAGGTGGCATTATATCCATGAATTGGGTGCAAATTGGTACAAGTTCTTACAAAAGCCGTTGCTGGCCAAGCTCATCCAGCAAAAAAATTTGAATTTCTCCTTGAGAAATTCCCCAAAAAACCCCTCTGGTTTTCCCCCCCATTTCACCCGAAATTCCCTATAAATACCCCCCTAGCTGCATGAAAAGGAGCTAATTTTTGGGGAAATATTGGGGGTTCTGGAGAATCATTTCTCTAACCTCACGAAACCAGTCAGCTGTTGGGGAAGAAAACACTAAGAAATTTGAAATCTAAACGGGGTTGATATTAATCTGGTGGTGGTAAGGCTTTTCGGTGAAGTTCTAAGCCCGAGTTGCTGCCCTAGAAAAGGTATAATCCTCACCCACCTCTCTTTACTGTTTCCCTTCCTTTTCTTTTCTTATGAAATGTTCAAGTTGAACGAATCTGGATTTCTAGTCTTGTTTGTTAGCTTAAGGATATGTGTTTTGATTTTAGACTGTTGTTATGTTAAATTTGAGTAGGGATTTCATTTAGAAATAAGCATGATGTTTCACTGACTGTGTTTAGTTTATGAAAACAATAGATGTAAGTGCAAATTTGTAGTCAAATTTGTTGCTAAATGATGTGAATGCTATGATGTAAAACCTGTCCTGTTTTGTTCATGAAATGTTTGATTTTTCGCTTGTTTTTTCCCCAACCCCTTTGTCATGATCATGCCCCCTATTATGTCTATTGATTCTGCCTAAACCTGCTAAGCTTAGTGTTGATTTTCTCATGATCTTTTGTTCTAAGTTCTCTTTGAAAACTCTCATAGTTCCATTAATTTTTGGTCGACTTGTGAAACCTAAGTGCTATGAACTTGAACATGAATTTGTTATTAAGATTAGGGATTGGTTTCATGATAAATGCTTGACCCCTTCTTGTTAATCCTAAATTGCTTTGATTTTGTTCTTGTTCTATTTCTTCCCCTTTACTGCTTTATCTGTGCTAAACAAGTTATGTGGTGTCAAATTGTGTGTATAAATCCTAGTGTCACCCTCCCATGTTTAGGTTAACTTGGAACACTAATTTCTCTTAGTAAATCTCATGGTTTTTTACTAACTTTGTTCGACCTATGTGATATCTAATGAGTATGAGTCTGGCATTAAGATCTAGAACTGGTTTTGTTCAAGGATAAATGCTTGACCCTCTCCTGCTTACCCTTATTTTCTTTGGTCTTATTCTTGTCCTGTTTTCTTCTTTTTCCTTACTGTTTCTTGCTCTGTGTGTGGATTTATATGACATGTATATGAATGTTATACTTGTTTATTAATGTTCAACCCCTTCCTGTTTCCCTTGTTTTCCTCAAATTGGTTGAGATCCTATTTTCCTCTTCCTTTTTCCCCTTTACTGCCTTGTTAATGTCAAAATGGTTATAAGATGATGTTAAATTGTGTGTATGAATTGGTTAAATTCTGTTGCCATTCTCTCATGTTTAAGTTAATATGAATAGCAATCTTTGAACACTGTGACCCTTTTAAAGCTTCATGACTGCTATTGATTCTTTGTTTGTCATGTGAAAGTGCTATAAGCTTTAGACTTGCTGTTAGAATAGTTATTATTGTTCAACTCTCATTTCTCTATCTTCTACCCTATTCCCTTCCCTCTTCCCTTTAATGATTCCATCCTTCTAGATGGCTGTATGTGAGCCTATTGACCATTGATTAGAATAAGCCTAAGTCTTAAAATATGAACTCCATGATTGTTTTGTGTGTAAGTTCTGTCATGAAAGAGAACTAGAGGTGAGGCATGCCTCCTTGTGACATGTTCCTCACCCCTGTAGGTTCCTCTGATTCATCTTCATCAAGATGACCACTTCCCTGTTTGCTTTACATGTTACCTGTATGGACCATGAGATGATTTTGGCCTATATCATGTTAATAGCTCTCTCACATACTCCTCTTTTGTGATTTTGAGTGATTACCTATTAGTTATACTAGTAATCAGTGTAAAATACCTGTCCAGCCTGCTTGATTTGTCTGTGATTAATATGTGATTTCTAAATTAGGTTCTTTAACTAGTCCTTTTGCTTAAATTATCTGGAATCTGCCCTTTATGTTTAAATTTAAGTGTTGAAAGTGACTAGATATGATCAAAAGTGCTGAATATGTGCCTTATGTCTATGTGATACCATTTTTGTGCATCTGAGTATATATGTTTTGCTTGAACCAATTCCTCTCCCCCTTATGATTTCTGGAGAATAATTAGCCTCTATAAGTGTTTGAAAATGCCTAAGCCTTATAAAGTACATGTCTTAATGATAAAATTAGTGATTCTATTGTATGAGTGTCCCTGTTTCATGTGCTTAATTTGTTATAAAAATCTGCGTATATTTCTCTTAAGTGTGAAATCTACATTGTTTAAATTACTGTTTTTGCTTAATCTGGTTAAAATATATACTAATCTTTATTTATTTTACTTTTTTCTATGTGTGAAATCCGGTGGAGTCCAATTGGACTCCAAAAATTCCCTTTGCATTTTTCAGTTGGGCTTAAGCCCAACACTACTTGATGGTCCGGCATGAGCAAGCCCAAAATGGATAAAATTGTTTAAGTAAGCCTCAACATCAGCAGTGGAGAAATGGGCCAAGCCCAATGGAGATGATTAGCAGAAGTCCAAATGGACTGAACAAAGTGAAATGGGCCAAGCCCATAAAATTCAGTAGCAGCAGTAGCCCAAAGGGCTGAAAAACTAAAGAATGGACTAAGTCCAAATCAGAAATTGGCGGTGGGCCTAAATAGGGCCCACACACTAGTATTAGGACAGGGATTAACATTTTAATTATGTATTCTTGTTACTTAGTTGAGTAGTTTGATAACTTTGCGAAACGTAGTTAAATTATCCCCAAACGACATCAACATTTCTTATAAACATTTTTTATGTAATAACTTACTATTTCACTTGCTTAATTGCTTAAAATCAACTCTTTTATGTAAAACAAACTCTTTCAATTTGTCTTTATAGAACAACCCTCTTATATATAAAACTGTCTTTTAAAATCAATCCCGTTTTTAAAGTTAGTCAACCAGTTAGTTTTTCAAACAAGCCTGGGCAACCACGAGTTAACGGATACTCTTGGTCCTTAACACCCTTCCAAGAGTATTAACTTGAACCCTTACCCTTAATCTCTTAATTTTAAAGTCTTTATCTGTTTTGGGATTTTAAAAATTCTTATAAGTTTTTCTTGGTTTTTACTTTATAAAAATTAAGTGGCGGCTCTTGCTTTTAATTGAAGACGTTTTGGAAACTTTAATTAGATTTTCGAAATGAACCTTTCAACAAACAAAGCCATGTTTTTTCGTCCTTGCCCGAAAAGGATCAAAACAGAAATGGCGACTCCGCTGGGGATAATTCAACTAGGTTCTAACCTTATTGTCTGAAACTAACTTGTTTGACTAACTATTTGGAAATTGTAATAATTGTAACTTTATTGCTTTCCTTAAATTATTTACTTTTTCCGCGATTATAAACTGTTCATGGCATTTTCCGTCTCTCTTAGCAAAGCATTAGAATGCATTAGGGGTAAAAAGGCGATTACATAAATCTTTGCGGTCGTTCTTGACAAAACACACAATTTTCAAAATAGACGAGTGAAGTAGTTGACCCGTGGTCAGTTAACGGTCACTTGTTATTTCAAGCTTGGGTTGTCCACCCGGGTTCCAGGTCAATTTCGAAACCTATTTTAAAAACTCAGGATAGAGTGAAACCAAATCCCGAAAAAAGGCATTAGCTTAGGATGTCTTAATATCCAAGGGATAATAAGTCCATTAGTAAACCACCAAAACATGTCAACGGGTTTCTGACCCAACGACATAGCATCCAACTACGTGTTGTTTGAAAGACGTATGTGTTGTAACCAGACTATTGTCTCGGGGTGGGGCCTAACAGGTTATTCTGTTTTGTAGAATGTCAAAATTCCTCAAGTTTGACATGGTAAAAGAGGCGCCTCTCCTCCTCCGAATGTGGTGGATAAATCTGGGCCCTAACCGTCAGAGGACAGTCCGTCAGTAAAAAGGAAAAAGATTGACGCACTATAGCAGGGTTGACTCAGGAACTCGAAGATATGAGAATGGGAATAGCCCAGCTTGATTCAAAAATGACCAGGAAAGCCTTAGAGGCCGGGGCATTACCTATGCATGAACAAGTGGTGAAACTCCAGGGCGACATGTGGTTGAGCCAATTCGAGCTTAGGAGCATTGCCGGAGCATCCAAGAGGAGCAAGACTGAGAAAGGACCTTCCACGTCATATCTTTAGTATCTTCTCCCCTGCGTGAGTTTTATTTTCATGTATGTCTTTACTTTACCTAAATTCGCCTCTCCATGGGCGTGACTTTTGTGCAAATATCCTTTCCCCTAAAATGAATCCCCCTTTCGGCTAGCATTTGTATCCCTTTAAAAAAGGGAAGTTTTCCGTATATATATACATGCTATTTTAGGGGGCAATAGAATGGTTCAGATACGTCACATACGTCTTTCAAACTCGCTAGGCCTAACCTTGGCATAAAAAGGTCACCCAGTTAGAACGCGATATTAGCATGATATTATTGTGATATAAACTATTTTATGTGTTATGTGTGTTGCTTGAATCAAGGAAAAATCGGTCCACCCCATGCTGAAATTTTCTAGAACACCGTAGGCAAAAATATAAGCCCACTATGTAAAGTCCGACCAAAATACTCCAAGTCTTCCAAGTTTCTCCGAAAATCCTAAAGCCTTCTAAAAACTTCCTAAAAAATCTTAGTTCTTTCAGGAAAGGTTGAAAAGTAGGCCATGATATCGAGACTTGTCTCCACTTTTGGGTTGATTTGGAATACCTCATTGACATGGGAAAAATCGAGCTGGAGTTTCCCCTTTATCATCCTTGAAGAAAAAATTGAGAAGAGTCTAGCAGATCCCATCATCCAGAGCTGAAAGTAGCAGAGTTTTAGCTTTCAGTTTGTTTATTTTTATTTTCGATGTCATCTTTTACTTTCCCCTTGTATTTAGAATAGTGGATGAAATGACATAAGACAACTTATCTATCACAAGTTCGAACTACGTAGGGCCTGAATTCTCCTTTATGAGATACGTATGCAGCTTTCAAGTCCCGACCCATGTCTTAAAGAAATAGTCATTTCTCTACATCGATGAAGACGACGAAGAGTTCAGGAGAACAATATGCAGAGATGTTACCATATCAACGAAATCAACCTTTCCTGACAAAACCTACTAATCCAAATCAACGGAAAAAATCATGTCCTTTGAAAAGATTGAGTCAAAACCACCTGTGGACCAATTTTCCTTGACGAAAAGCAACTTTTATGTGTTTAAAGTATTCCTATGTGTTTATTTCTTGCCATATATATTGTATTATTTTTCACTAACAAAAAAAACTAACATAGCGACTTTTGAGTTGTTTTTCATTTCAACAGATAAAAGAAACTGGTTTGTGTTGACAAAAACTGGCTGAACAATCTTACTTCACTCGCTCGAAAGAACACTTAGATCCGTCCTCTGACCCTCGCTTGTCTGCAGAAAGAATGACTGATAGTGAGAAAGAAAATTCCCTGGCTATAAGAGACAACGTCATCGCTGAACAGAATGAAATGATCGCAGAGCTTGCGAAGAAATTAGAAAAGATGCAGGAAGAAGTGTAAAATGCGAAAGACATGGCTAGCTTGGCAATCGCCGCCAATACTCCTGCATTGGGTGATTCTCAGCCCCCTCCTCAAAACCCTCCACTCAATTCTCCGCAAACCGTAAATCAACCAAAAAACATCCCCTCCTCTTCCATTCCCAGGCCTTCAAACGAACCCGTCCACAATAACCCCTCCCTCGTCAGGTCCCTGTACTAGACCCATACTCCCCCTGTTCAACATACTAACCAGAACAACAATCCAGGTGCCTATTTCACACAAAACCCTCCAAACCTCCAGAGCACTCCACAAAACACCTATAACTCCCAAAACAACCATCCTAATTCCCCCAACATAGTTAACCCACATAATTTTACCCCCACATACCCAAATACTATTCCACATGTCCAGCCCCCGCCCGCGCAGAACATACATCCTATTTTCCATGCCATAAAAGAACCATACCCCATCCACCAGGAGAACCCTGAGCTAGATCATTATGAAGATAAAGAAAGAGAGATGAAGGCTACGGAAATGAAACGCAACCTCGATATGGCACAAATAAGAGAAGAAATAGCCCAGATTTGAGAGTTACAAAGTTCTCCTTACAAGAAAGGCCACGACTATGATGATCTCTGCATTCACCCTGAGATGAACCTGCCAGAAGGTTTCAAAATTCCAAAATTTTAAATCTTCAATGGTGTTGGGAGTCCCAAGCCCATCTAAGGAGTTACTATGATCAGATGGTCGGTGCCCAAAGAAACGACGCCCTGCTAATGAGACTCTTTAGCCAAAGTCTGAATGGAGAGGCATTGGAATGGTTTGCCTCCCAAGAATTGAAGAAGTGGTTCAAGTGGAGCGATCTCACCCGAGATTTTGCCCAGGTATTCGCATATAACGTAAAAGTCATCCCAGATCGATATTCCCTAAGGCGCATCAGGCAAAAGTCAAATGAAGATTTCAGAGATTATGCTTACCGGTGGAGAAAAGATGCTGCGAGAGTTCGGCCTCCTATGACCAAAAAAGAAATAAGTGCGCTGTTTATGCGCGCTCAGGAATCAGAAGTTTATGACAAGATGATATCAGCGGTAAAGGCCCAGTTCGCCGACTTAGTCAAAATCAGAGAGATTATGTAAGAAAGGCTCCGCAGTGGCAAAATCGCCAAAAACCCTGGTTTCTTCAGGACCTACCGGACCCCCTAAGAAAAAAAGAGAGGAGGTATCTTTGGTGTCTTTAAATCCTACTCCAAAACCATATAAACTCTTCGGAGCTGGTTACAAGAAGCCACTTATTCCAACAACCCTTCCTTCAGTTCCACAAAACCCTCAACCAATCTATCAAACTCCCGTGCCAAATGTGCAGCCCATCTACCAAACTCTAGTCCCAAATATACAATCCAGTTTCCAAGAGCCTCCCCAGAATTTTCCAGTATACCAAAGAGCTCCTGAAAACCAGAACAACCACCGGGTTCCTCCTCCCACTAACCCCGGTCTCCCTCGACCAAATTTGGAAAAGAAAGTTCCTCGAACTTTCACTCAATTAGCCGAGACCCGAACTCAGTTATATGAAATATTGAAGGCCGCTGGATTAGTTCAGCCCATTCAGCATAAACCAGGTAACATCAACTCTCCTTTCTACAAAGCTGATCGGCATTGTGCTTATCACTCTGGAGGCGCCGGACACAGCACAGAGGATTGCATCAATCTGAAACACAAGATTCAAGATTTGATTGATCAAAAGGTATTCACCTCACAGACAGCACCGCCAAATGTTAATAACAACTCACTTACAAATCACGGAAGAGCCACTGTAAACATGATTGAAATAGAGGAAGAATGGTTCGCAAGCAAGTCCATAGTACCGGAGAGCCCCAGAAAGCTTGAGGAACTAAAAAGGTCTGTAGCTGCTTTGAGCATCGCGGAGAAGCCGCAATTTTCTGTGTTGGTGTCTGCTAAAAAAGTGTTCATAATTGAAGCTGCCGCAACTCACGGCATGACAAGATCTGGGAGATGTTATGTCCTTGATAATCTGGTAGATGATGCTTACAAGAAGAGTCTGCAGAAAAGGCCAATCACTGAAGGCGAAGCAGAAGAGTTTTGGAGAAGAATGCAGCCAAAAGAGTACTCGATTATGAAGCACTTAGAAAAGACACCGGCTCAAATTTCTATTTGGGCATTGCTTATGAGTTCCCTGTACCATAGCCAGGCGTTACTCAAGGTTCTAAATGAAGCTTACGTGCCCATGGGTACCAGTGCAGAAAACTTGACTGCCATGGTAAGCCAAGTCCTAGGAAGACACCGCATCTATTTCAATGATGATGAGTTGCCTTTTGAAGGCGTGACGCACAATAAGGCTCTACATATCACTATTCAGAGTCAAGAAAATATTGTGAACAAGGTACTGATTGATGACTGATCAGGATTGAACATTTGTCCATTGTCAACACTGACATAACTGGAATACGATTTGGGAAAGATCCGTCAAAGCAGGGTCAATGTGAGGGCCTTCGACAGAGGACAGAGAGATAACCTTGGAGAAGTCAACCTATACATCCAAATGGGACCCGCTAAATTTCGAACAGAGTTACAGGTCATGGATATTACCACTAGTTACAATTTCCTTTTGGGACGGCCATGGATCCCCGAAGCTGGGTCCGTGCCATCAACCTTGCACCAAATGGTGAAGTTCTTTTGGGAAGGGCACGAAGTGGTAATCCATAGAGATGGAAGCCACCTGAGTCGCCCAAACGGTTGTGTCTCCACAATCGAAGAGGTCTCAAGAGGGAGTGACTTCTACACGGTGAAAATTGTGAATGCCATAGAAGAGGACCTGGCTCCTCAAATTCCTATGCCTCCCATTTACAAGATGCTTGCGACCACAATGCTGAGGTGTGGTTATGAACTAGGCTCGGGGCTAGAAAGGAACTCTAATGGTTGGATCGAACCTTTAAGTATCCCTGGACAGTTGAGCAAGAACGGATTGGTGTATGTGATCCAAGAAGGTGGAGCCAGCAACAAAGAAAGAAGAGGTCAGGACTGCCCAAGCCTTTTCCTCATTTGTATCAATTATTCCCAGTACGCGACAGTCCCCCAAGCGATGGGTTGGAGGATGGAATAGGGGATCTGTTTGAGGAGTGTGATGCTATCACGGAAGAAGCTCCCAAAACAACCACAATCAGGAACCTCAAACCCAGCGAGGAGTTGCAAAACTGGGTCGCCACTCCCTTGGCTACTCTCCACTCGGCTGGGTAGACAAAGACTTTGTTTTACAAAATTCGGCGACGGTCCGGATGAGGCTTCGCGACCCACCCTTTATGTTTTAAATTTCCTCGTATTGCTTACTACGTTCTAAAAGGCATGAACCTAAATTCATGTAGGTTGTAGCCATAGTTTGTAAATATTTCCGAATTTCAAATGAAAGCCTCCTTATTTTGAAAATATTCGCTGTTTAAAGATTTATTTTTATTTGCTTATTATTATCTAACCCGTTTTGTTTTGGTTTCAGTAATCATAAGTTAAAACCTGCCACTGTCATGTCATGTCAAGGGCTTAACGAACAAACTGAGCTAGGTGACGATGATTTCGAGGAATATGATGAAGAAACTATGGTTCCCGAAGACTTGACAGAGGAATTAAAAGACTTTGAGAACTGAGAAAAGCCTAATCTAGAGGAAACTGAGACGGTCAATCTAGGAGACGACCAAGAAGTCAAAGAAACCAGAATCAGTGTCCATTTGACAGAAACACAAAAAAGAGAACATATCATATTGCTCCAAGAATATATCAACATATTTTCTTGGGCCTACAACGATATGCCAGGGCTAAGCACAGACATAGTCTCCCAGAAGCTGCTTATTAATCCATCAAGCAGAAGATTCAAAAGTTCAAGCCAGATCTAAGTCTGAAGATCAAGGAGGAAGTTACCAAATAGATTCAGTCTGGAGTGGTAGGGGTTACAAAGTATCCGACCAGGTTGGCCAATATCATCCCAGTTCCTAAGAAAGATGGGAAGATCAGAATCTGTGTCAATTATCGAGACCTTAACAGGGCCAGTCCCAAAGACAACTTCCCATTTCCTAATATCCATATCCTTATTGATAACTGCGCAAAGCACGAAATACATTCATTCGTGGATTGTTTTTCTGGATACCATCAGATCTTAATGGATGAAGAAGATGCGTAGAAAATAGCCTTTATCACCCCCTGGGGTATCTACCATTACTGAGTGATGCCATTTGGTCTCAAAAATGCGGGTGCTACTTATATGCGAGCCATGACAACCATTTTCCATGACATGATTTATAAGGAGATTGAGGTATACGTGGATGACGTGATTGTCACATCCCGCGAGATTTTGAATCACTTGACCCATTTGAGGAAGTTTTTTGACCGCCTGTGAAAATACAACCTAAAGTTGAATCTCGCAAAGTGTGCTTTTGGGGTGCCAACTGGCAAATTGTTGGGTTTTATAGTCAGTAGAAGGGGCATCGAGCTCGACCCTTCAAAGATCAAAGCAATTCAGGAGTTTCCTCCCCCGAAGACCAAGAAAGAGGTCATGAGTTTCCTGGGAAGGTTGAATTATATTAGTCGATTCATAGCTCAATCAACGGTTATTTGTGAACCCATTTTCAAGTTATTAAAGAAAGATGCACCGACTTGTTGGACCAAGGAGCGCCAGCAAGTTTTTGATCGTATCAAGGACTACTTGTCCAGTCCTCCGATATTGGTTCCTCCAAGAGAAAGGAGCCCATTTTTGTTGTATCTATCAGTTTCAAAAAAATGCCTTCAGATGCATCCTGGGATAACATGATGAAACCGAAAAAGAAAGAACGAGCGATTTATTATCTGAGTAAAAAGTTCACCCCGTGTGATACTCGTTATACTTTGTTAGAAAAGACTTGTTGTGCTTTGACTTGGGCCGCTCAGAAGTTGAGACATTATTTGTCATCCTATACGACATATCTCATTTCCAGAATGGACCCCCTGAAGTACATTTTCCAAAAGTCCATGCCTACAAGGAAATTGGCCAAATGGAAAATGTTGCTATGTGAGTTCGACATCATATATGCCACTCAAAAAGCAATCAAGGGACAAGCCTTAGCAGATCATTTAGCAGAAAATCCAGTTGATGAAGATTATGAACCGCTCCAAAATTACTTCCCCGATGAAGAGATTCGGTTCGTAGGTGAGGATATTGCTTAGTCATACCCCGGTTGGAGATTGTTCTTCGACGGAGAGGTCAACTTCAAAGGTTCGGGTATTGGAGCAATCTTGGTATTTGAAACTAGTCAGCACTATCCAGTGACAGCCAAACTCCATTTTCCCGTGCACTACCAACATGGCCGAGTACGAAGCTTGTATTCTCAGTATCCAACTAGCTATTGATATGAATGTTTGAGAACTTTTGGTCATAGGTGATTCCGATTTGCTAATTCACCAAGTTCAAGGTGAATGGGCTGTGAAGAACTCCAAGATCGTGTCGTATGTAAAGATGGTTCAAAGTTTGTGCAAGAGATTCAGGAAGATCAAATTCAAGCATACACCAAGGATTCAGAATGAGTTTGTCGATGCCTTGGCAACCATATCCTCCATGATTCAACATCCCGATCAGAATTATATCGATCTGTTAATAATAGGTCTCAAAGAACAACCTGGCACTGTGCGCAAGTCGAAGCAGAATCAGACAAAAAACCATGGTATTATGATATCAAGAGGTATCTATAAGTTGGAGTCTATCCCGAATATGTGACCGCCAACCAAAAAAAAACCATTCGTCGAATGACCAACAACTTTTTCCTAAATGGAGAAATCCTGTATAGGAGGACTCCATACCTTGGATTCTTAAGATGCGTTGATTCGGTTGAAGCCACAAGACTATTGGAAGAGGTACACGCTGGAGTGTATGGTTCGCATATGAATGGGTTCACCCTAGCGAAGAAGATTTTGCGAACTGGATACTTTTGGATGACCATGGAAAATGTCTGTAGCAAGTTCGTACAAAAATGTCACAAGTGCCAGATCCACGGAGATTTGATTCGAGTACCACCTAGTGATCTTCATGCAATGAGCGCACCTTGGCCTTTTGTAGCCTGGGGCATGGATATCATTGGTCCCGTTGAGTTGTCTGCCTTGAATGGACACAAATTTATTTTGGTAGCTATTAATTACTTCACCAAGTGGGTAGAAGCTGCCTTTTACAAGTCTGTGACCAAGAAGGTTATAGCCAATTTTGTTAAAAATAACCTAATCTGTCGATTCGGGATCCCCGAATCAATTATTACCGACAACGGAACAAATCTGAACAACCACTTGATGAAAGAAATATGTGAGCAATTCAAGATCACTCAACGTAATTCAATCGCATACCGACCACAAATGAATGGAGCTATGGAAGCCGCCAACAAGAATATCAAGAAGATCTTGAGAAAAATGGTCGACCATCACCGATCTTGGCACGAGATGTTGCCTTATGCTTTATTGGGATATCAGACGACCGTCAGGACTTCGACCGGGGCGACCCCTTATATATTGGTGTATGGGTCAGAAGCAGTGGTACCTGCGGAAGTTGAAATACCATCTCTTAGGATCATTCAAGAAGCCAGACTGAACAATGACGAATGGGTTCGTGCCCATCATGAGCAACTCATGTTGATTGATGAGAAAAGGAAGAGTGTCGTATGCTATGGTCAGTTGTACCAGCAAAGAATGATTCGTGCATTCAACAAAAGAGTGAGAGATCGCATGTTTGCCGTAGGATAACTGGTTCTCAAGCGCATTTTCCCCATCAGGAGGAATACAAAGGAAAGTTTTCACCCAATTGGCAAGGACCGTATGTCATCCAGAAAGTGTTAATCGGAGGAGCTCTGATCCTATCCGAAAGGGATGGTCAAGTGTGGACCAAATCGATCAATTCCGATGTTGTGAAGAGATACTTTGTTTAGGGATAGTTTTCCTTTAATTTCATTTCCCTGTAATCGCATTTCCTGATTGTAATCATTTTATTCTTTATAATAGCTTAAAACATCCCTATCCTCTTATACGAACTATGTTTGACCTGAATTCTAAAGAATGAGATGCTTGTGTCAGTCTCGGTCAACCCCTTAGGAAAATCTATCTTTCCCCGTACGAACTACGTTTGACCTGAATTCTTAAGAATGAGATACGTAGGTGGCCTTTGTCGGCCTTGGTCATCCCTTTAATTATTTCCAATAATCTCCCACTATAAGTGTGGGAACTATGTTTGACCTGATTCTTGCCTCAACGGGATACGTAGGCGCCACAACGGTTCGGTCATATCACCCCAGGAAATGGAAACTGGGGCAGAATTTTTGAGAAAGGAATCTCAAAAATTCAGAAGATGAAGGTCGTTGCCAACAAGACAAGAGGATGCTTATAGATAAGCAAACGCCACAACGGTTCGGTCATATCACCCCAGGAAATGGAAACTGGGGAAGAATTTTTTAGAAAGAAATCTCAAAAATTCGGAAGATGAAGTTCGTTGCCAACAAGATAAGAGGATGCTTGTAGATACACAAATGCCACAATGGTTCGGTCATATCACCCCAGGAAATGGAAACTGGGGCAGAATTTTTGAGAAAGGAATCTCAAAAATTCAAAAGATTAAGGTCGTTGCCAACAAGATAAGAGGATGCTTGTATATACGCAAATGCCACAATAGTTCATCCGTATCGCCTAGGAAATGGAAACTGGGGAAGAATTTTTGAGAAAGGAATCTCAAAAATTCAGAAGACGAAGAGCATTAGACTCCAAAGAGTTCCCCAATAAGAATGCAGAGTATGTCGAAGAGAAACCAAAGCAAATACCAAGAAGAAATCTCACAATCCCCACAGAGTCTCAAGTCTCTTGCCGGAAGGAATAAAATCCTCTAAGAAACCTTTAACTGGGGCAGAAATTTTGAGAAGAATCTCAAAATTTCAGCCAAGCTTCATTCAAGAGTTCAACAAAACTCCAAGGAATTTCCCAACACCGAGAGATCAGATTCTACTTCAAAGAAATCCCCAGTCCTATATGGATTAATCTCCGACTGTGATAGATTTATTGAAAATCATCTTTCAAGTTCCCCAGCTAGGATGACAAAGGACCTCCGTAGTCCACCAGCAGTATGTCAAAAATGTCAAGACCTCGAGTAAAGGACGTTCTTTGAACTAGTACATGGCATGACAGGCAGAGACATTTCCAAATCATCTCCTTTTTAAACCCTTTGTTTTCCAAAGAACTTGTTTGAAAAATATTAACAAAGATTAGTTTTACTCCTTTAATGTGATTTTGTCTTATGTCTACCTTGGTCTGGGGAGAGTCGAGGGTGACAAGTACCCGATATTGGAAAGTATACGCAAAGGACAGAGCCAGGAGCAGAAGATCGAAGAAGGTCAACATAGGACGGTTTAGACAAAACTAACAATTTTTTGGTGGATGCAGGTTGTCCCCAAAAGTATATCAGAAAGCGGTCCCACGTTATCCAACGCGTTCAAAGAAATGCAACGATACCAGATGCTTTAAAAATTTGGCGAGAAAATCCCAAAACAACAGGAAGAGGCCAAAGAGGCAAAATCCCCTAAAGCGGACGAATTTTCTAGTAGTTCACATAAACTACCAGATAAAGAGAACCCGATAATGTTCTTAAGTCCCCAAAAGGGATCAGGACATCTCGGTCAGCTTTAAAATTGGAGGCACCAAACAAAGAGCAACAACAGTCCCCACCAATGCCTAGCAAGACAGGGATCACCCCGAACAAACAATGTTTAAAAAATGGTATTCATGGTTGTCCCTGAAAGCAGGCATGACCATTTCGCTCGCATTTTTAAAGTTATTTTGATCAGCTTCATAGATGTTGTCTTTAAAGTCTTTCAAATCTTGATTGTAGTCACTGATAAAAGCGACACTGTGTCTGCTAACCATTTGCCTTGAGCGCAGGTACCCACAAAAGAGTCGACATTAAGACCAAAAGTGATGTTTTCATGACTTCCCTATGGGACATTGCATCATGCTACATGGCATCGCATTTTGCATTCACGTTGCATCATGGTGCATGGCATCGCATTTTTGCATTCACATCATGCTACACTATATCACATTGCATCATGCTGCATTATATCACATTGCACCATATTGCATCACCTGGCATAGCATTGTGCCGCATCATATTATGACATATCTCATTGCATCATATTATATTATGTTGCATCATGTTGTATGGCATCATATCGCAGGAGCATGCCAAGAGGGCCATTCATATTTATATGCCGAGAGGGCCATGCCAAGAGGGCCATTCATATTTGCATACCGAGAGGGCCATTCATATTTCCATGTCAAGAGGACCATGCCGAGAGGGCCATTCATATTTCCATGTCAAGAGGACCATGTCAAGAGGGCCATGTCAATAGGACCATGCCGAGAAGGCCATTCATATTTTCATGTCAAGAGGACCATGCCGAGAGGGCCATGTCAAGAGGACCATGCCGAAAAGGCCATTCATATTTCCATGCCGAGAGGGCCATGTCAAGAGGACCATGCCGATAAGGCCATTCATATTTGCATGTCAAGAAGACCATCATCATCATATATTGTAGACACACATCCCCTGCGAAGATTATGTCCCTTTTCCAGCTGGCTTCAAAGAGGATGACATTCATTAGGCGTCCCCAAGTCACACTAGCTGCGCATGATCGACCTCAGCATGCTTATATCCGAAATCACATGAGATGAAAGGGTCTGACGTTGAGGATATCATTTTTATTATCCTCATTAATTATGCCAAATTCGGCAAGCAGCATGCTTATATCCAAAATTACGTGAGGCGAAAGAGTCTGACATTGAGGATATCATTATCATTTATTATGCCAAGTCTGGCATCCAGCATATTTATGTCCCATATTGCGTAAGGCGGAGGAGTCTGACGTCAAGGATATTTTATGCACCCTTATTCAAAAGCATCAATCTCCAGAAGATGCTGTTATATACCACTTATCATCAAGGTTCGAAGCATATTATCTGAGGGATATCTGTAAGTCGTCTCTACCCAAATTGGAGAGTGAATCAGATTTTCCAACATTCGAAGGTCAAAAGTCGTCTATAAGTCACAACGATATCTGAAACCGGATAGTGTGCAAGATTTCCCAAAACTTGACAGCACTAAGAGCTGTCTATAAGACACAACGATATCTGAAACCGGATAGTGTGCAAGATCAACTCAAGATTGAAAGTTTAAAGGTAACGCGTAAGTCACAATGATATCTGAAATTGGATAAAGTGCAAGACTACCAAAAATGGATGGTCCAAGGGTTATCTATAAGCCGCGACATATCCACGTTGATATTGTGCAGGATTACCCAAAGATTAATAATTCGAGGGAAATCTGTAAGTCACGTTACATCCAAGACTAGATAAAAGTGCATGATTACCTAAAAACTGGCAATTCAAAGGATATTTTTAAGCCGCCTCTATCTAAAGTTGGATAATATGCAAGATTACTCGAAAGCTGGCAAATTAAGGGGTTTGTAAGTCGCCTCTATCCAAAGTCGAATGATGTGATAGATTACCCAAAGCCTGACAATCCAAGGAGTGTCTGTTAGTCGTGTCGATGCGGAAGATACGCGAGATCTACCCCAAAGACATATGCAAAAGACCACTGCCAAAAGCCAAGAAGGCTACCACATTCAGGAAAATGCCCTTAAACAATCAAGAAGGTCATCATCATTCAAAAATTGCTACACAAGCAATATTATCCGATAGCCAAGAAGGCTATCACGTTTGACTGTCATGGAAGCGGCCATTTCCTAAAATAGAGACAGGAAAGGACGTCATCTTCCTCAAGAAACAACAGATAAAGGAAAATGAGGTACGAAGCTATCTCTCTTTGCTGAATTCTGTTACTACTAACCATTTGGTTTCGAGATATTATCAAGAGCATCCAAGAAGTATGAAATTCTCAAAAGCAAAACCACAGGTGTGGACTACACCAAAAAAGATGCATCACAACGTGGAACTTTTTCTTAGAAGCAACTTGTGACACAGTCCGGAGAGGGACATCAAACTCTTTGGAAGCGAACTGAGGAACAACTCACCATCACCATCAAACCACACCCCTATCAGAAGGCATGTGGGTATTTCCTATCTTTGGGTCTTAGTTTCGCAACCAGGGTATTTTCTAAAATTCACGCTGGATGTAATTTCTTTGTTTTTGTCAAATCCGGGTGATGATACACCTCGAGCTTTGGAAATTATGTCCAGAAAAAATCTTACTTATGGGTGTGAAGTGCACCACATTCATTGTTTAAAGGTTACAAGCCTATTGTCTGTAGCTCAACTTATTCGTCACTCATCCCGAGCCAAAGGCCGTCTTAACATAAAGATTACCTTTTCCACCGATTGAGTCGAACTACAAGCAGCCTGATTCCTTGAGTCCTGGGATATGTAGGCGGGCTCTATGATGAAAACTTGGCTACATTCCTAACTCCTCCCAATCCTCCTATTCCCCAACTTTACGATCTCTCCATACTCTAAAATTGGGAAAGTTTGGAATTCCTTGAAATTCGTGCATAAAATCAAGCATCTTGAACTACAAGTGACCTGAATTCTCATGTAACCTGAGATATGTAGGAAACTCAATACTAGTTCGGCCATGATTCCTTGAAATTCGTGCAAAAACCAACCACCTCCCAAGGATGGACTTGTGGTCGGACAAAAATTGGGAACGTCAAATCCCTTTGCCCAGGATTCATTAAACTCACCCTACCCAAAGAGAGGGGAAACTGTTAACACCCAATTTTTACCCGCCACATTACGAATTAATTTGGAGCTTTTTAAATTTTTAAACAATTCTTAAAATAATTGTTTTGACAAAAAGGGATAAAATATTTTCAAATCATCTTTACCAATGATTCTCAGTGATGATTATATTTTTTCATATTTTACATATGAAATTTATATAAATTACTCAAAGAATTATTTCAAAATTTGATTTTATAAGAAAATCTCTTTAAAAGGCTAAACCTGTAACTTTTCTCCAAAATTAATTCAAATGGGAGTTAATTGAAAATGGATTTTATAATTAATTAAAGATTTGATTGTGTGTCAAATATGCTTATTATTTTGAAGTTGTTTCAATTTAATAAAGCTCTAAATTAATA
Source organism: Jaltomata sinuosa (assembly GCA_003996215.1). Taxonomy (NCBI): domain Eukaryota; kingdom Viridiplantae; phylum Streptophyta; class Magnoliopsida; order Solanales; family Solanaceae; genus Jaltomata; species Jaltomata sinuosa. Next base: position 88,797 of record QJPP01004407.1, read on the forward strand.
TAAATCCATTCATTTCTAAGCCTATTATTTCAATTATAGCCAATTCCTATTTAATTCTACCCTTTTCTATTCAATTTGGCTATGCTTTTAAGTTAAAATGGCCACATTTTGCAAAATGTGGCCAAATCCTAAATACCCCTTGCAACCCCCCTTTATTTTTCAGCTATTTGGGCCAGCAAATGACCGACCCAGCTGGCCCAATCCCTTTGTCAGCCGCTCCAGCCCAACCTTTTCCCCTAAACCCGCTCCGACCCAGCCCATTAACCCTTATATCCGCCCAACTCTCACCCTTTCTTTTCTTTCTCTTTCTCTCAGTCAACAAACGACCCTTTAGCCTCATCTTCTTCTTTTCCCTCAAAAGACCCACCAAAACCCAAACGCCGCCTCTCATTCCTCCATCTTCTTCACCTCTCACGCGTCTCACTCTCGAAGTTGTACGAGCAACACGCCTCGTACAACACCTCAGCTCACCCTTAACTCTCCTCTCTCTTTCTCGTCTCCAACAAATAATGTAAACCAGTCCAAACCCCAAATGTTTCTCCAATGTTCCCTAATGATCCCCAGCTCAAACGATGCTCAGCGACGTCAAAATTCCTAAATGCCGTCCAAGATCTTCATCAAAATCGTGTTGGCATCATTGAGAATCCTCTAGAAGCGGCTAGGTGGCATTTAATCCGTGATTTGGATGCAAATTGGTACAAGTTCGTACAAAGCCATTGCTGGCAAAGCTCATCCAGCAAAAGAATTTGAATTTCTCCTTGAGAAATTCCCCAAAAAAAACCCTCTGGTTTTCCCCTCATTTTCACCTGAAATTTCCTATAAATACCCCCCCTAGCTGCATGAAAAGGAGCTAATTTTTGGGGAAATATTGGGGGTTCTGGAGAATCATTTCCTAACCTCATGAAACCAGTCAGCTGTTGGGGAAGAAAACACTAAGAAATTTGAAATCTAAACGGGGTTGATATAAATCTGGTGGTGGTAAGGCTTTCCGGTGAAGTTCTAAGCCCGAGTTGCTGCCCTAGAAAAGGTATAATCCTCACCAACCTCTCTTTACTGTTTCCCTTCCTTTTCTTTTGTTATGAAATATTCAAGTTGAACGAATCTGGATTTCTGGTCTTGTTTGTTAGCTTAAGGATATGTGTTTTTATTTTAGACTGTTGTTATGTTAAGTTTGAGTAGGGATTTCGTTTAGAAATAAGCATGATGTTTCACTGACTGTGTTTAGTTTATGAAAACAGTAGATGTAAGTGCAAATTTATAGTCAAATTTGTTGCTAAATGATGTGAATGCTATGATGTAAAACCTGTCCTATTTTGTTCATGAAATGTTTGATTTTTCTCTTATTTTTTCCCAACCCCTTTGTCATGATCATGCCCCCCTATTATGTCTATTGATTCTGCCTAAACCTGCTAAGCTTAGTGTTGTTTTTCTCATGATCTTTTGTTCTATCTTCTCTTTGAAAACTCTCATAGTTCCATTAATTTTTGGTCGACTTGTGAAACCTAAGTGCTATGAACTTGAACATGAATTTGTTATTAAGATTAGGGACTGGTTTCATGATAAATGCTTGACCCCTTCTTGTTCATCCTAAATTGCTTTGATTTTGTTCTTGTTCTATTTCTTCCCTTTACTGCTTTATCTGTGCTGAACAAGTTATGTGGTGTCAACTTGTGTGTATAAATCCTAGTGTCACCCTCCCATGTTTAGGTTAACTTGGAACACTAAATTCTCTAAGTAAATCTCATGGTCTTTTACTAACTTTGTTCGACCTATATGATATCTAATGAGTATGAGTCTGGCATTAAGATCTAGAACTTGTTCTGTTCAAGGATAAATGCTTGACCCTCTCCTGCTTACCATTATTTTCTTTGGTCTTATTCTTGTCCTGTTTTCTTCTTTTTCCTTACTGTTTCTTGATGTGTGTGTGGATTTATATGACATGTATATGAATGTTATACTTGTTTATTAATGTTCAACCCCTTTCTGTTTCCCTTGTTTTCCTCAATTTGGTTGAGATCCTATTTTCCTCTTCCTTTTTCCCCTTTACTGCCTTGTTAATGTCAAAATGGTTATAAGATGATGTTAACTTGTGTGTATGAATTGGTTAAATTCTGTTGCCATTCTCTCATGTTTAAGTTAGTATGAATAGCAATCTTTGAACACTGTGACCCTTTTAAAGCTTCATGACTGCTATTGATTCTTTGTTTGTCATGTGAAAGTGCAATAAGCTTTAGACTTACTGTTAGAATAGTTATTATTGTTCAACTCTCAATTCTCTATCTTCTACCTTGTTCCCTTCCCTTTTCCCTTTAATGATTCGATCCTGCTAGATGGCTATATGTGAGCCTATTGACCATGGATTAAAATAAGCCTATGTCTTAAAATCTGAACTCCATGATTGTTGTGTGTGTAAGTTCTGTCATGGAAGAGAGCTAGAGGTGAGGCATGCCTCCTTGTGACATGTTCCTCACCCCTGTAGGTTCCTCTGATTCATCTTCATCAAGATGACCACTTCCCTGTTTGCTTTACATGTTACCTGTATGGACCATGAGATGATTTTGGCCTATATCATGTTAATAGCTCTCTCACATACCCCTCCTTTATGTTCTTGAGTGATTAGCTATTAGTTATACTACTAATCAGTGTTAAATACCTGTCCAGCCTGCTTGATTTGTCTGTGATTAATATGTGATTTCTAAATTAGGTTCTTTAACTAGTCCTTTTGCTTAAATTATCTGGAATCTGCCCTTTATGTTTAAATTTAAGTGTTGAAAGTGACTAGATATGATCAAAAGTGCTGAATATGTGCCTTATGTCTATGTGATACCATTTTTGTGCATTTGAGTATATATGTTTTGCTTGAACCAATTCCTCCCCCCCTTATGATTTCTGGGGAATAATTAGCCTCTATAAGTGTTTGAAAATGCCTAAGTCTTATAAATTACATGTCTTAATGATAAAATTAGTGATTCTATTGTATGAGTGTCCCTGTTTCATGTGCTTAATTTGGTATAAAAATCTGCGTATATTTCTCTTAAGTGTGAAATCTATATTGTTTAAATTACTATATTTGCTTAATCTGGTTAAAATATATACTAATCTTTATTTATTTTACTTTTTTCTATGTGTGAAATCCGGTGGAGTCCAATTGGACTCCCAAAATTCCTTTGCATTTTCCAGTTGGGCTTAAGCCCAACACTACTTGATGGTCCGACATGAGCAAGCCCAAAAGGTCTAAAACTGTTTAAGTCAGCCTCAACAGCAGCAGTGGAGAAATGGGCCAAGCCCAATGGAGATGATTAGCAGAAGTCCAAATGGACTGAACAAAGTGAAATGGGCCAAGCCCATAAAATTCAGTAGCAGCAGTAGCCCAAAGGGCGGAAAAACTAAAGAATGGACTAAGTCCAAATCAGAAATCGGCGGTGGGCCTAAAGAGGGCCCACACACTAGTATTAGGATAGGGATTAACATTTTAATTATGTATTCTTGTTACGTAGTTGATTAGTTTGATTGTATAATTGGACTAACTTTGCGAAACGTAGTTAAATTATCCCCAAATGACATCAACATTTCTTATAAACATTATTTATGTAATAACTTACTATTTCACTTGCTTAATTGCTTAAAATCAACTCTTTTATGTAAAACAAACTCTTTCATATTGTCTTTATAGAATAACCCTCTTATATATAAAACTATCTTTTAAAATCAATCCCGTTTTTAAAGTTAGTCAACCAGTTAGTTTTTCAAACAAGCCCCGGAAACCGCGAGTTAGCGGATACTCTTGGTGCCTTAACACCCTTCCAAGAGTATTAACTTGAACCCTTACCCTTAATCTCTTAATTTTTAAAGTCTTTATCTATTTTGGGATTTTAAAAATTCTTATAAGTTTTTTCTTGGTTTTTACTTTATAAAAACTAAGTGGCGACTCTTGCTTTTAATTAAAGACATTTCAGAAACTTTAATTAGATTTTCGAAACGAACCTTTCAACAAACAAAGCCATGTTTTCCATCCTTGCCTGAAAAGTATCAAAACAATCTCTACTTTCTCTTCTTCAATCCTCCCTCATTGTGTTAGAGTAAGTACTTTAAACACCCAAGTGGGTGTCGATATTTTGCTTAATCTTAATGTCTAAATTGGATGTGTGGCACAAAATTGCGGGTGAATTATTATTGGGGTTTAGAAATCTATTGGTTTACTAATTTTTGGGGAAAAAGGTGATGCCCATGTGGTGTAAAAATGGTGTTCAAAAGGGTGCAAAGCACCTGTTAGACGAAATGCCTGAACTAATTTTTCTGGGCAAGAAGATGACCATTGCGATCGCGATGCCCAATCCCGCGATCGCGATGACCAACTTCTCTGAGCCTCGCAATTGCGATGCCTCATTCCACGGTCGCGATGCTTTAATTTTCTGAAAAAAATAATTTTGTCTTCGCGATCGCGGCAGACAGGGTCGCGATCGCGATGACTAGTTTTCACTACCCCAAAATCAGCAACTCTGCCCAGCTTGGATCGGAATCATTTTGGCTTGTTTCTTTGGACTAATCTTGTCCTAACTCATTGCTTTACATGCCTATCTTGTTGTTTGACAACTTTGATCCTTGTGTAGGTACCTTAAGCTTGAAAATGGCTGGAATTGCACATGAAGATGCCAACCAAGTGGACGATGAAGAGTACTTTTACCAAGGAAACTTCGTCTCCCTCAAGTGCTCTCAACTTTATGATTGTCTCTTGCCAAAGCAAATCACGAGGGAGCGAGGTATCGTGTTGGATGGATTGGAAGAGAAATGGGCTGACTTCTATATGAAGTTGGTTGATAGTGGGTGGATTTGCTTTGCCACCGAACTTACCAAGGCAAACTTTGTCGTGGTCCGATAGTTCTATGCCAATGCGGCTGAGACAGACTTCACCAACAACTTTATGGTGCATGTGCAGGGAAAATTGGTTCACTTTGACCCGAAGTTGATCAATGAATATTAAAACCTCCCCAATGCTGACAATGCCACCTACAAAGCCTGAGCTACAGAAAAGGGGCCCGAGTGGTTTTTAGAACATTTGCATAATGGCAAGATCCCGCAATGGATAGCATTGAATACAAAGATCGAGTTATCCAAGTTTAACCTCAAAGACCGCACTTGTCTTTCGATCATTTGTGCTCGAGTTATGCCATCCAAGAATGAGTCCGACGTGACCACCGACAAAGTAAAGGTGATTTGTGCTCTAACGGAGGGACTCCCGGTGAATGTGGGGCAATTGATTGTGCATGAAATCCAACAAGAATTGCTCGAAGGTAACAAGAGTCTGCTTTTCCCCTCGTTGATCACATACTTGTGCTACCAAGCCGGGGTCGCCAAGAGGGATGAAGAGAATGAGAGTATGCCCGAGAAAATAATTCATCCTTTGAAGAAGAGATGCCCTTTTTCAAGAATCAAAGAAAAGGAAGATAGACATGGATTCACCATTATTTGGTTTTTTTTAGAGTCTAGCGAGGCACGTGAGTCAGCTGCTACTGCTGAGACTATTGGTCCTCTCTGGATCAGACCTCCGACACTCCGCCACATCTCCAGATAGGTCTATGGCATGTTTGCCCATCTTCGAAAGATTATAGCAGGCTTGCCTTTGGGTCCAGGTGAGAGTTCCACCACACCAGCTACCTCCACCACTCCTAGTGGCACTACACTAGCTAGTGTAGCAATGTAACAACAATACATCAAGGAGAGGTTGGCTAAGGTGGAAAGGCGACAGAAAAAGCAAAAGGACCACGACAGGAAGCAAAGCAAGTTCCTCACAAAGATGATGAGCACTCTGAGGAGGCTCTGTGGGTCTGACGCTGAGGAGGAGATTATGTGGGTCTGACGCTGAGGAGGATGCTGATGAGGGAGACTGGGTCCTTTCTGGACCTAGCAGTTCTGGTTCTGAGTGATACCCCCTTCAGGGAGCCCCCTCAAACTCTTCTCTTATATTATTGCAGTGAGGGCAATGCAGGCTATTAATTGGTGGTGGCTAGCACTCTATCTAGCATGTTATTTTATTTTGGATATTGTGCCCTTGTCAAGCTTGTTTTCTTGTTGGATATTGATGTGCCCTTGTCGAGATTATTTTTGCTATGTTTTTCCCCCATTGGGTTTGTTTGTTGTGTGAAAGAAGTTGATGGTTTAGTTTTTAGTTTCTTTTGTTATAACTTCTTTGTTTTACTTTTCATAGTAGTTGAGATGTTGGTTGTTGTGGGCCAGGGGAAGTCTGAGTACCGGTTAGACTAGTGAACCTATTTGAGCTGGGGGTATATTTGTTCTGCACTTGATGTTGTGCAAATCGCACGTGCTTCGCACATGCCCACTGTTTGGCCTGTGGGTTGCAAGTGCGGCAAGAACTTCCTCATGTGCGAATCGCATATGCCCATAGTGTGATGTTTATGTTGATCAACCTTGTGTAGCCATACCAATTTAGATAGATGAATTGTCCTAATGATAGACTGAGTGACGACATTGTTAAAGGCAAATCGTCATCTTTTGAGGTTTTGGTTGCAGATTGACTTGTTTGGTACCAATGAAGTAGTCTTTCATGCTAAGTGAAATAGGCACACCCTTCAAAAAAAATTGTGAAAAATGCATGGCGAAGAGTGATTTTGTGACAACTCTTTTAATCTTTTTGTTACTCTTGACTCATTAGTGGTGATAATGTAGAATAGATCATCTTTGTTCTTGTTTAGGAAGTTAAAAATTGATCCTTCTTGAATGATTCGCATGCCATGTGTGGCGAGGTTTAGTGGAATAATTCTTGTGCATGTGTATCATCTAGAACTTGCCCTGAATGTGATTCAAGGCGAAATTCTAGGTGTAACCAATCGTGGAAAATGACCTTAGGCCCTTTTTGATAGCCACTTCACCCAAATGTTTTCCCATGACATCAACCCTAGTGAACCCCTTTTGAGCTTGTAACCATCCTTTGGCACCTTGTAACACCTTGAACTTCTTGAAACCTCTATTTTGGCACCCATTCTCCCTAATTTCTTGAAAATGAAATGTAGGTTAAAAGCCTAAGTTTGGGGGGGGACAAAATATAACATAGGCAAATGCCTAAGTTTGGGGGTGCATGTGATCAAATGAGGAGAAAAAATAAATGCACTTCAAGTGCAAGGTAGAACCTTACTTCAAAAATTGAAAATTGCTCCAAAAGATCAATCTAACGAGCAAATTGAAAAGCAAAAATTGGTGCTACCAAGTGAAGGTGATATATGGTGTGAATGATCATGAGTTAAAAAGGAGAAATATTGGGTTGTGTGAGGGAGAAATAAGGTGAAGTTGAAATTGAAAAATGTGAGCGGTGTTTGAAATGAAAATAAAGAGCATTAGGGAGGTGTAGTCACTTGAACCAAATGTATCCTCACCTTAGCCCTAGCCAACAATTATAACTCACAAGTCCTTGGTGATTCCGATCATGGATACCCTACATTAGTGGCAATTTACATGAAGGGCAAGCCTATGGCTCGACATGTGTGCACTTGAACTTCCTTGTGAGTGTGAGTGTTTGTATTTGTCCCTTGTGATTAACTTTGTACATAGTGTGTTTTTGGGAATTTCATTCTTGTGAGGGCACGCGACTTAGGATAGTTGGTGACATTGATAAACTCCAAAAATGAGTCAAATGAGCATGTATTGGTAAGCTAGTGCTTTTGAGTCACATCTTGAGGATTGGTTGTTGTCACTTGCTTGTTCTTGTTGCGCCTTTGCATCATGACTTTGTGTCTTGAATTGAAGGAAATACCTAGAGTAAATTATCATGTGATCGACTAATCGTTAGTACCAACCAAAGTCATGTTTGGTGCTTGAAATGGGTTTTCCTTGGCTTGTGGTATTGTCATTGACACTTGTGTTATGTGCCTCTTGAGTTAAAATTTTTAAGTTTCTTGAGGAGAAGAAATAGTTCAAGTTTGGGGGTTTGATAAGTTGGTATTCTACCTACTTATTTAGGTCTTAATCTTATGCTTTTGCTGGTACAAAGTGGATAAATAGTGCAAATTGACATGAATTACTTCTATTTTGCAGGGTTCTGTGTTTTAGAAGGGTTCGAGAAAGAATCAAGTGAAAACAAGTCAAATGGAGTCAAAAGAGAGCTACTGGACACTGGCCCCAAAATGGTCATCACAACCGCGAAGACAAAGCCATGCGATCGCGATGAGTTTGCAGAAACTCAAAGCATCACGACCACGAGAGTGGATTCACGCGATCGCAGTGAAGGAAATTGAAGTGCCTCATGATCGCGAAGGCTATGCAAGCGATTGCGACAAAGAATTCATCAGTTGCAGGACAGATTTGGAAATTTCCATTTTTGGAATCCCCAATTCACATAAAACACCTCCAAGCCATCTTGAAACATATCTTTGGCTATTTTCACAAATTTTGAGCAAGCTTGGGAGCAAGGTTCATCAACCAACACCATAGGAGTGAAGATTTGGATGTTTTGTATCGTAAAATCTTTAGATTTCATTCTTCAACTCTTGTTCTTAATTGTTATTTATTTGGTGTGTTTGTTGACTTGACATTTTGGGTTTGTATTAGTGATAATACTTGTTGGGGTTTTGATTCTAAATCTAGATTTATTCTTGTTTGATTATTTGGGTCTCTTGAATCTTTTATTGCTTGAATTTATAGTCAATGGTTGCAAACATTGACTTAGTTTTCTGATTTGGGTTATTGCTCGGGAGAGAATTTCTCTAAATTTTAGAAGATTCAATAGTGGGAACTTGGGAATCCATTTAGACCGGAGGCTAGACATAGCTCCAATCGTGGAATCTCTCATTTAATGGTCCGAGCTAGAAATAGGATGACCTACCCAAGTTAATTGGTTTCTTGTTTATTGCACCGAATGATGTTCTAACCGAAATCATTTGGAAATGTGGTTGTTGATTGAGAGATAGCATTCCACACCTATGACCAAGACTACCTAAGTGTCAATTGGGTGCAAGTCTTGTGAATTTGAATTCCCAAGCTCTTATACCCCTTGTTGTCCTTGCTTGACGAAAGCAAGGAAGGCCATTGATCACCTATCATTTATTTGATTTGTCTTTTACCTTTTGGTTGTAGTTAAAACCCCCCTTTTTAGATATATTTTCCCTTTTTGTTAATTGAACTTCAATAAGTTGCCTAGATTCTTTATTAGCTTGAGCGCGACTACATTGTTCCCTTGGGTTCGACCCCAACACTCGTTGGGAATTATAAATTTTGTTTTGACTACGCGATCGCCGTGACCTCGTTAAGTGGAGAGCATGATTTGAGCGTTTATAAAAAATGGCGCCGTTGCCGGGGAATAATTTGGCGTATTGAGTGAGTTTAGGATTTAAGTTTACTTACTCTAGTTTAATTTTTGTGAATAATTGTTTTTCTTTTGTTTAGATTTAGTTTGTTGATGGCATCATGGCTTATTTGAATTTTAGAAATGGTAATGGTTGCATCCCAATTTATATTCCCGACTATTGTGTTTATTGTGGAGGACCCCACCTTGGACATAGTTGTAGAATTTTCTCTAGGAGAGGAAGGTATCGTTAGCAGTTTGTTCATGATAGTTTGAATATATTGTTGATAGTTTGTTCATGATTTGAGACTTCATAGAGCAGTTCGAGCTTGGACGATGACATTCCAGCAGCTAGTCATCGGACGTCAGGTAGGTTATGATCTTCCCTACCTTAGACTTTGTGTATATAGGCTACAATTGCATTAATTATTATCCTTGAGTTGGTTATTCTTGGTTGGTACCCCAGGCCTTGTCTGTCTCTTTTGTCTTTTTATTTCTTACATTGTTTATAGTACTCATTGTAGTATCGTAATATTACCCTTGCGGCCCTGTGTGGCCTTTGTATAAGCCTTTAGACCATAGACGGTTTGATATTTAGTAATGTTCGCGAGTCCCGCACATTGAGATATCACTTTAGGCTGGATATCTATACTGTAGAGCTGATTGTGCTTGTATAGGGCTGATAGGTTGTTTGTGAGTCGTTGGGCTAATCTATTATTTGCGAGCATATCATTCATGAAAATGATTTTTTGCATGTTTTACTACTATTTTGGCTTCGGGCCTGTTATAAATGATTTTCTAAACTTTGCATGACCCCGAGGTCCCATTTTAAGTAAAAATGCTTATAAAAGGAATTTGGAACTGATTTTATGGATCTTCTTGGGGTAAAGAAGATATTAAGATAATTTTATCACCGGTTTTCATACTGATATTAGACTCGGCTATGCCATAGTGCTAGATATGTTTTACTATGGATTTAGACCCAGATATACTTCGGTCACTCTTTGATTGTAGTTTTAAGACTGTGACTCCTGATTTAGACCCGTATACATGCTAGACACCCTGTTTAGGGATTCTGAGATTTCATTCACTGATTTAGACTTGAATAGACTCTGGGCATATATTTTGAGATTTTGGTTACTACTTTGGATCCGAGTATACTCTAGACGATTATATTGAGATTTGTGTTATAGTATATGGTCGGACCTCCATGGACCATGCCAATCTAAGACCAGGGGTTACGTGCTGAGTGTGTCGGAGGAGGGGTATATGGTGCAGTTGATGTATACGGGTCGTGTCCTTTCATGGATCCTACCTGATGGGCCTATAGGAACTGAGTGTAGGTACATACTATCATACAAGTTCCATCATATCACACCATCATGCATATTCTATTTGGATTCCACCCTTGTTTGCTATTTTCTCAGTGTACGCTCTGATAGTATGGGATGTCGGAGGGTTTATTTTCACTTGATTATGTCTCTCGGATGTATGAGCACCCATTGGGACTATAGGTAGATTATATTGTATATATCTTATTCTAGAGCTTTTTATGGCCTTTGGTTATTGGCGTATAAGTGGATTCTAGCCTATTGAGGTTTTGATTAGTTGGAATTTTGATCACTGAGGGATTAGTGGATCATTTATTGTTGTGGCACTATTTATGTGGCCTTCTGGGCAGTTGTGGGTTAGCGAATCCTATCCTTTATCATGGTACTGATTAGTGTCTTTCGATTCTCTTTGGTGTAGTTTGTTTCATCCTAGGGTTATACTTGTGAGGTTGATTTTTGTCTGTTATTCTCTTGAAGTTAGGTTTTTAGCATGATTGTTAAGTATATTGTTGCTAGCTTGAGTATGTTTAATTGCTTCCCTTCTTTCCTCTTTTACTTGAGGTTACCAGTATACCACCAACTTTATAAACTCTTTTTTTATATATATTGTTATTGCAAGGACTCCAAGTGCGTTCTTCTTTCCTTCACCTACGTTTTGTGTTATATATATCCTCTGTGGCTATCATAGCATATTTTTAATTCTTGTTGAATCTATCCGTGCTAGTTTTCATGTGCTTTCTCTATTGCTTCTACGACTTCTTCTTTGCTATCTGCTATTTACTACCTTTATATCTTATATGCACTAAGTCGGTCGATGATGCCTATGGGTACCCGTTGCTTAGCAATTGGTGCTCATACTACACTTCTACATCTTTTTGGTGCAGATATTAGTGTGAGCTTTTACCATTGATCGCGTGGAGACTCATGTAGCTTTTGGATATTCGAGACTAGGGTGAGCTCCTGCTACCAGGGACTGACCATATCTCATCTCCTGGCACTATTACTCTTTGTTTATTTGGAGACAATTGTATTTACTATTTTGTCATCTCTTTAGCACTTGTATTTTATTAGAAGCTCATGTACTATCGATACCAGGTCTTTGAGTTTGGTGTAGTTTCCTTAAGATTATATATTTAGGTTATTTGCTTTTGCGTTGCTATTATTTTATATCTACTTCTATTTATTTCTGCTTATTGTGCATGTTGGTTAGGTAGTAGCCCATTACTAACCGTTCCAGGCTATGAGAATTGGTTCGCCTACTGAGGGGTTATAGGTGCCATCATGACCTGAGAAATTAGGTCATGATAGCTTGGTATCAGAGCTTTAGGTTCTCTGGTGTCATTGGTACAAGAGCAACTGTCTAGATAGAGTCTTGCAGATCAGTACGATGATGTCCGTATCCTATCCGCGAGAGGTTACATGGCATTATTAGGAAAAGTTCCATATTCTTGGTTCCCTATTGTGCGTTCCAAGTTCTATTGACTTTTAAACTTTGTTGTTCCATTCCTTCTCAAATAACTAGGAAAAGTACGACAACAGGTGATGTCGAGGCTTCTATGGCTGTTGCTTCAGTGTTTCCTCCAACACCAGGACTTCAGAGTGAGAGCAGATCATATCCGTTAGGGGGTTTTGGGCTAGCCCAACCTCTAGTAGGGTTTAATGCTACCCTAATTCTTCAAGACACAGTGGCTAGGACTCCGAGTCCTCCGGTGGGTGTTTCAGTACCACTCATAGAGGCAATACCCGGTCCTTCTAGCGATGCTTCAGTTAGGTTTGAGATTCCAGTTCTACCTTAGGGCTATATGTAGGTATTGGAGTATGAGTCAAGGTTTCACGAGGTGATTAGGCACACTGCTAGCTCTGTGCCTTTAGAGTTTGAGAGAGTCAAGAGCTTTGTTAGAGGATTGATTTCACCACTCCATTTGGTGACAGAGCGCTTGGTGACAGTTGGGACTACCTTTCTTCAGGTGGTTGCCATGCTTGGGCTATTGAGGGGTTATGTCGCAAGGATTATAGAGGTATTTGTAAGAGGCGTCGTTGTCAAGGCAGTTTTTGAGGTTCACAGACTCGAGGTAGGAAATTCTCTGCCAGGGATCAATTCCATTGCTTCCTATCTAACAGGGCAGTTTTAGTGGCTCCATGGGTGTCAGAGGATGGTTGTACAGAGCATGTTGAGTAGACTAGACATGGTGTAGGTCAGGTTTTTCGAGGTTTGCATTCAGGGTGTGTAGGCCGTGGTGGCTAGTCAGGTTCAACGAGATCTTCCTGTCAGACTTCATCTAGTAAGGCTTGTTTTGAGTATGGTAAATGTGTGGCTTTTTTCTAGGGATTTCCCCACGATCATACCTTCTAGTCAGTAGGGTCAGCATGTATTATCTCCCAAGGCCTTAGTGCCATTGTCTATAGGTAGATTGCATGGTAGTAGGAGTGGTCCTCAATCAGTGAGAGGTATTTCATAGGGTTGTGGGGGTGGTCCCCAGATGGTTAGAGGTAGCTTTTAGCTAGGTGGTTAAGGTATACATCCAGAGTCGACATGCACCATGCATCAGAGTAGGGCATCCCTGAGTTATTGGAGTTATGGAGTGGTTGGTCACTATTCTAAAGATTATCCCCGGCTAGAGATGATCGAGCCTTCATCATCGACTACTCAGGCCAATGATAGACACTGATAGGTAGATGCCTCTCTCGGTAGGCCATAGGTAGAGGTTCCAGATATTTTTTCTATAGGTACGGCTCTTTGTTACCATTAGCTAATGCTGGCATTGTTTGCTTTGCAAATCTACCCATTTTCGTGTATATGCTTATATGCCTACTTGCTTCTTGTTTGATTGTATTACTACTTGAGTTTGTAGTGTTTATGCATATAATATTTTGGTAGATTTATTCTTTTTAGTAGTGGATGGGGTGTGCTATCCTTGAGAAGTGACTACCCGGGGTTGTGATTCGTGGGTAGGTCTGGTTAGCCTCATTTCTTGTGTCCCCTGTGGTTTTAGAGTTAGTTTGGGTATTGCTTTTCTAGCAATCTTGAGTTGTTGTTGCTGTTATCTAGCATTTGCTAGAGATTTTCTATTGTGTGGTGTGGTACCAGTAGTTTTGTACCGAGGGAAGTTCTTTTGTCTTAAAGAGGATGGTGTTTGTTATGCCAGTGGGCATTGAATGGTTTTACTTTTCTCGAGAAATTAGAATCGACCTTCTTCAATTGTTTGGTTTAGAAAGTTGGCAGGTATATGAGTTTCTTTCCTTGTTTTCCCCAGTTCCAGTTGGGTTGAGTTTTGACTGTGGCATTATGGTTGAGTTTTTATGGTGGTATTATGGTTGAGTTTGACCATAGTATTGTAGTTTAGTTGGGCATTCGGCCTATTCTTTTCCTGCCTTATCAAGTGTTGCTAGTAGAGTTGTGGGAGCTAAGGGAACAACCCCAGGATCTTCTATAAAAGAGTTTGTCAGGTTCAGGTTACATGTGGAAAGGGACGTTTGTTTTGAAAAAGGAGGGAAATGACTCCTTATTTGTATTTATGTGTTCTAGTAGCTGGCTGAGATGATGACTGAGGGTTTGCTTGGGTTTGTGTGTTGATGACTTAATTTGACTGACTACAGAGTGCAGTGGCATATTCCCCAAATGAATTCGAGGTCAGGATTCCTTCCAGTAGAGATCGATGAGATAGGTCTTTCTAGTACTACCTTTGGGAGCTTGTTGCATTGACTGTGGGTTCCTTGTTATACCCTTGGAGGACCCAGGTCTCAGCAGCATCTATGAATTTGGGCAAATTGTATATATTCAGAGCCTAGTTGGCTCTAGTTTCTATAGTATTCATCAGCGGCATGTGAGTTTACTCAGGGGTTCGATAGGGGCGTTGGGTTTCATAATTGTGGGCTAGCAGGTTACGTCAGATAGGTCATGGAAGGTTCTCTTTGATTATAACATCTTTGTGCTAGAAGACAGTCAGTGCGGTCAGTTTAGCTTCTTTATCTCAGTTTCAGAAAAGCGGCAGTTTGCCTTGGACATCCAGTCCTTGGCTAACCATTTGATTAGGCTGGACTTGTCAGATCCCAACAGAGTTCTTGCCAGAGTTGAGGTCCATTTTAACTTGGTGAGATAGATTCATCGGCGTTAGTTTGAGGATCAGTGGTTGTGTATTATATGTGATCATATTGTGCAGATTGAGGCCAGCAAGGCTACTTTGGATTTCAATGGTACTTCAAGGTTGGTGGTTGCCTTTGTGTTTTGAGACTTGGAGGTTTAATTAGTGATTCTCCTAGGGTTTTCTGTTGCATGGGGTTCCAATATTGATTAGATTCTGCCAATATGGTATAGGAGTTATGAGATGTTGGTTGCTTTCGGAGTTGGTGGTTTGCGTACGGGTACAGTAGAGTTGTGGCTTTGAGCCAGAGGGTCAGTTGGAAGATTGTGAAATTTTTAATAAGCTAGGTGGCGACCGTGGACTTCAGACATCCTTTCCTTTGCCTACAGGGTGTTTGACTTTATATTCGCGGCATGATGAACTTCTTTCTGAGGCGAGGCTAGTAAGCTAATCCTAAATCCAAATGGTGTTCGAGTATTTAGAGCAGCAACGGTATTCTTAGAGTTTGGAGCTTAATTGATGGCTATGGACTTCGTGGTAGGATTACCACACTCCTTGCAGAGATTTGGTTTTGTGTTTGGTTCTTCTTGGACAGGATGCCCTGGTTTATTTGCTTTCAGTCGATTCAGATTTAGCACAGTTCAGCGAGGTTGGTTTTGTCTGACAGTTGGGATACTTTTCCTTCAACCCAGGGTGTTCATCCATGTCATTCTTTACCCTGTTATGCTAGTGATTGTTGGGCTCCGATGGTTGTTTCAGTTGGATTCAGGTATTGAGATTGATCTTAGCAGAGGCATCCGTTCATTGGTTGATTGTCCATCGGGATAGATTACTCCAGTTTTTAAAGATATGCTATGGGTTGTTATCTTGGATGGCATAGGCTAGTATACTATGGCTTGGCTTGGAATAAAGTTTAATTCTAAAGGTTACAGTGTTCGAGGTTAAGTGCAGTGAGAACTAAGGATCTTTGGTGGGTTAGTTGATGTTTCGAGGGTGGCTCGAGTGTTCAACTTGTGTGAAACTTCATAGTTATGGTGCAAAGGATTCAGGTTACGTAGAAGGGTTTTGAGGATTAATGAGTTCATGGGTTGAGGTTTGGTTAGTAGCTTTTCTGGGTGAACCTTGTTGTGGTATCAAGGTTTTGAGTTCAGTGTGATTGATCACCTTGGTTTTTTTTAGTTTTGATGTTGTGTCGGTGTATTCTAGTTCAGTTTTGTAAAGTTCGGTTTGGTTGAAAGACCTTTGGATTTTTGGAAGTTAAAGGTTGGAGTTAAGTTTGGCTTGTGAGAAGTTAAAGGTTGTGGTGGTTTTCTTTGGTTTAGCTCTGTTGGGTGCCATCTAGCTGAGGAGGCTACTCGGGTTTTCCAAGAGAGTGGTGCGGGCTTTGTATCCGCAGTTGTTGAGTCTCTGCTATTTCCTCCTCTCTTGACTTTCAAGGACGAAAGTCCTTTTTAGTAGTGGATGATGTAATGACTTTTCCGATCATTCTTGCATTTTCACCTTTTTGTACTGTTAGAGCTTTTCTGTAGTGACCCCAAGTCATTTATGGCTTGCTAGGACTGGTAGTTCGGTGCCTGGGCCATTTGTTTGGTCTTTATTGTCGTTTCCCTATTTTAGAGCCTTAACTTTAGAAATCATTGACTTCGGTCAACATTCTTAGCAATCATGCTCATAATCGAATTTTGACATCTCTGTTAGCTCCGCAGCGTGGACTTTGATCTAGTTGGACCTTTGATTGGGATCGAGGAGCTTTCAGTTTGGAATTCCCTCTCGTTTTGTGTGTTCAGGCCAGTTGGGCTTGTAGAGTTGACTTTTGTCAACATTCGGAGAAGACGGTCTCGGATGAAAATTTAGTTAGCGCTGTTAGCTCCGAAATGGTGCTTTTAGGCTAGAAGGACCATTGGTTCGTCCCGAGGCTTCTGGACTTGATTTTTGGCCTTGGTTTCCATTTTGGTTTTGGTTGGCCTAAAGGTTAATTTTTGGTATGGGACCTACTTTTCATTGAATCAATCTCGGACGGAAGTTTCATCGATTCCGTTGAGTTTGAAATGCCATTTTCAGGCAAGTAGCATAGTTTGTTTGCATTTGTGGGACCCTGGATGCATCCCGAGGGTCCATCTGATGAAATTTTAGCCTTGGTAAACTGTTGGTTTTCAGTTGCTGGTATGGCTGAAATTTGTTCATCGCGATCTCAAAGCAGACCATCGCAATTTGAAGGTCAGACTTTTTGTTCATCGCGATCTCGAAGAGTTTTCTCGCAATAGTGATAAAGATCCTGCTTCTTTGTTCATCGCGATCTCGAAGGATTTTTTGGCGATAGCAATAAAGGCCCTGCTCCTTTGGTCATCGTGATCTCGAGGCTAACCATTGCGATAGCAATGAGTTATCCAGCTTGGTCATCACAATCTCGAGGGTTTTCTCGAGATAGAGATGAAGAAATCCCTGGTAGTATAAATATTTCTCCTCTTTCACCTCTTCTTTATTTCCATCCGTATTTCCTCCTTAGTTGAAGAGCTCTAAGCTCAATATTAAGTGTGGAATTATCCGAGGGTGCTGGGGTGATATATTTCTTGTCTGTGATCGTTTCCTTGTGTAAATTGGTAAGTTTTCTTCTTTAATTCCGCTAAATTTGCTCTTTAATTCCCTTTTTTTCCCTTGGCTTTTTAAGAGCTGTTTGGCCCTTTATCCTTCACGCATCATGCTTGATTTTTGAGCATGTTCTCCTGGAAAGGTTGGGAACATCGTGTTAACTTTTATTTCTAATTTCGGGTTGCAAGGTCCATAGGCCCACTTTTGACCTGGATTTCCACTCGGCTAAACATTTAGCAATATGGGTACCGTTAGCTTCCTATTGATGCATAGAATATGTTGTTGATAGTTTGTTCATGATTCGAGGCTTCGTGGAGCAGTTTGAGCTTCGACGATGCCATTCCAGCAGCTAGTCATCTGACGTCAGGTAGGTTACTGTCTTCCCTACCTTAGACTTTGCATATATAGGCTATAATTGCATTAATTAGTATCATTGGGTTGGTTATTCTAGGTTGGTACCCCAGGCCTTGCTTATCTCTTCTGTCTGTTTATTGCTTACATTGTTTGTGGTACTCATTATAGTATTGTAATATTACCCTTTCTGCCCCGTGTGGCCTTTGTATAAGCCTTTGGACCATAGAAGGTGGGATATTTGGGAATGTCTGCGAGTCCCGGACATTGAGATGTTACTTTAGGCT
This sequence comes from Jaltomata sinuosa, assembly GCA_003996215.1. Lineage (NCBI taxonomy): Eukaryota > Viridiplantae > Streptophyta > Magnoliopsida > Solanales > Solanaceae > Jaltomata > Jaltomata sinuosa. Next base: position 106,729 of record QJPP01004407.1, read on the forward strand.
GAATATCTATGTTATACAGCTGATTGTTCCTATGTAGGGCCGATAGGTTGTTTGTGAGCTGTTGGGATAATCTATTATTTGCAAGCATATCATTCATGTAAAGGATTTTCTGTATGTTCTACTACTGTTTTGGCTTTGGGCCTGTTATAAACGGTTTTCAAAACTTTGCATGGCCCCGAGGGCCCATTTTTTGTGAAAAATGATTATAAAAGGAATTTGGAACTGATTTTATGGATCTTCTTGGAGTAAAAAAGATATTAGGATGATTTTATCACCAGTTTTCATACTGACAGTAGACTTGGCTATGCCGTAGTGCTAGATATATTTTACTACGGATTTAGACTTGGATATACTTCGGGCACCCTTTGATGGGGGTTTTGAGACTGTGACTCCTGATTTAGACCCGAATACATACCAAGCACCTTGTTTAGGTATTTTGAGATTTCTTTCATTGATTTAGACCCAGATAGACTCTGGGCATATATTTCGAGATTTTGTTTACTACTTTAGATCCGGATACACTTCGAATGATTATATTGAGATTCACATTTTAGTATGTGGTCAAGGACCTCCATGGACCCTGGCGATCTAGGACCAGGGGCTACGTGCGGAGTATGCCGTAAGAGGGTTATACAGTGTAGTTGAGGTATACGGGTTGTGTCCTTTCATAGATCCTACCTATTGGGCCTATAGGCATCGAAGGTAGGTACATACAGGGTTACTATTAAATCGATTCCATCATATCACACCATTATGCATATTGTATTCAGATTCCACCCTTGTTTATTGTTTGCTCAGTGTACACTCTGATAGTATGGGATGCCAGAGGTTTTTTTTTCACTAGATTATGTTCCTCAGGTGTATGGGCGTCCATTGGGATTGTAGGTAGAATATATTGCTTATATCTTATTCTAGAGCTTTTTATGGCCTTTGATTTTTGGCGGATAAGTGGATTCTAGCTTGTTGAGGTTCTGATTAGTTTGAATTTTGATCATTGTGGGATGAGTGGATCCTTTATTGTTGTGGCACTGTTTATGTGGCCTTCTGGGCAGTTGTGGGTTAGCGTATCCTATCCTTTATCGTGGTATTGATTAGTGGCTTTCGATTCTCTGTGGTGTAGCTTGTTTCATCCTAGGGTTATAACTTGTGAGGTTGATTTCTGTCTGTTATTCTCTTGAAGTTGGGTTTTTAGCATGATTTCGTTAAATATATTGCCCTAGCTTGAGTTTGTTTTATTGCTTCCCTTCTTTCCCTTTTTACTTGAGGTTACCGGTATACTGCCATCTTTATAAACTCTCTCTTTATATATATTGTTGTTGCAAGGACTCCAGGTGCGTTCTTCTTTTCTTCACCTGTGTTTTGTGTTATATATATCATTTGTGGCTAGCATAACATGTTTGTAATTCTTGTTGAATTCTATCTATGCTAGTTTCCATGTGCTTTCTCTATTGCTTCTGTGACTGCTTCTTTGCTATCTGCTATTTACTATCTTTATATCTTATATGCGCTCAGTCGGGCGATGATGCCTACTAGGTACCCATTATTTAACAATTGGTGCTCATACTACACTTCTGCATCTTTCTGGTGCAGATATTAGTGTGAGCTTTTGTCGTTGATCGCGTGGAGACTCGTGAACTTTTGGGTATTCGAGACTAGGGTGAGCTCCTGCTGACCGGGGCCTGACCATATCTCATTTCTAGGTACTGTTACTCTTTGTTTATTTGGAGACAGTTGTATTTACTATTTTGTCATCTCTAGCACTTGTATTCTATTATAAGTTCATGTACTATCGATACCAGGTCTTTGGGTTTGGTGTAGTTTCCTTAAGATTATATATTCAAGTTGTTTGCTTCCGCGTTGCTATTATTTTATATATGCTTTTGCTTATTTCTTCTTATTGTGCGTGTTGGTTAGGTAGTAGCCCATTATTAATTATTTTGGGCTACGAAGATTGGTTCTCCTACTGGGAGGTTGTAGGTATCAATATGACCTGAGAAATCGGGTCGTGACAGCATCCTTCATCCTTCTCCAAGTAGGTCGAGCTCCAAGTAAAAGCTACATTGCGTTTCTAGGAGACTTCCACTTCACTTTGGCAATATGCAGATCAACTTGGAGCATTCTTAACTATTGTTGTATCTTGATATCTTCACACTAAAGCAAAGCCTGAAGAATTTCATTGCGAATTATTTAAGTAGATAGGAAATGTTTGTATTCTTTAGAGTTTATTTCTAATACGCACTTCATAGCAATTTGTTTATTAGTTGATGTCGTATATTAGATGTATTTATTTTTTGAAGTTCATTACAAGTGTATATTTGAGAAATGTTTTTTATATTTATTAATTAATGCAAGTTTTAGATCTTCATACTAAAGTAGTAATTTCAAAATATATGATAATATAGTTTGATAATATATAACAGTTCTTACAAGATATATCCAAGAAATATTATTTTTAAACCACAAATCTGTAACTTATATATAGCATCTAAGGTAACGCTTTACAAGTGTTGTCGTAGAGGAGGGTAAAAATGCTACGCTTTAAAAGTGTGGCCAATAAGGAAGAAAAGGCCACACTTAAAAATGGTGTTTTATGAAATAAAAGTGTTGCTAATGAGATGCTACAAAGCGTGGGCTTTGTACCTCATCGGCCATGTTTTTTAAGTGTAGCTACTATGGCAACACTTGAAATGCGTGGCCAAAGGTCAAGGGTTACATCTCTTTAGGCCACCCCCCAAAAAAGCGTTGCCTAAAGGTAAAAAGCGTAGCCTTTGATCAGAGGCCACACATTTTGTTAGTTTAAGCCACACTTTACAGGGGTGGCTAAAGGCCTAAAATATTGTAGTGTTAGATGAATGGCTTTGGGAAAACTTGGGTTGTGAGAGGGAGGAATAAGGTGAAGTGAAATTGTTGATTTGAGCAGTGTTCTTGAAGCTCAATGATAGCGTTATGGAAGTTTTAATCACTTGGCCTAAATCGTATCCGTCCTATAACCCTAACCTCCATTGTTACCTGCAAGTCTTTAGTGATTTTGAGTTTTGCAACTCTACATTTGTGGCGAATTATATGAAGGACAAGCCTATAGTTCTATGTGTGTGCACTCAAACTTCTTTTAGAGAGTGAGTGTCTTTTGTTCTATATTATAATCTCTATTGTTGTGAAATGCATGATTGTGAGTGGGATTCTCTCTTGTTGTGAATATTTTTACATCCTTAAGGTAAATGGTGAAATCTTGACCTCAATGTAATGCCCCGAAGCTACACCCTAGATGTAACGCGGTGTTTAGTGTCACAAATGACCCCAAACTAACCCATGGTCTGGCTTATCTATACAAATCCTGATAAAATATAAGTTGTGCGGAAAACTGAAAGCATTTACATATCTGAGATAGGAAAGAAACCCAAACATGTCTGAATATAAAATATATGTAAGAGCATAATGAGTCTGAAAAACAACACTAACAACTCAATAGCTGAATCTAGTTCTATGTCTGAAAGTCTCTAACTGATATGAGTTGGTGGGACAAGCCCCCAGCTAACTCTAATAATCTGAAACTGAAATATAAAACTTAAGGATGAAAGCATATCTATTGTCCTCGAACTATGAGGACTCACCATTGAAGCTGTTGAGTAAGGACTGGAAATCGAGCTAAGCGCGGTTTGGATGCTGAGCGCCTGAACCTACATCATACAATGATGTAGCACAAAAGTATACGTCAGAATTTTGAATGTACTGAGAATGCGGGATATGTGCTAAGCTAAACAACATAAAGAATGAACATGGAAATACATACTGAATCATAAATTGGAAGATAAGCTGAATGCAGTGACCAAGTAACTATCATGAATATATGGCATGCTGAACTGAATAACTGAATACAAGGCTAATGCAATATGAATCTGACTGTGGGAGCTACTATTAACCGACATACCCCAAGCTGAGCTAACTATGGGGCCAACCTATAAGCCTAGATAGAAGGGTGTTCATACCTTGCCAATGGTACAAATAAATCTGACGTGGATCCACTAAACTAATGTCCACAAGGGACAAGGGTGACGATCCTATTCTGACAGTTGACCCCTTTTATACCTACGGGGGTGCCATAATTCTGGGACTTGGGGACTGCTACTAAAGGTCTTAGCCTAATCTGACAGCCAAGCCTTCATCCCTTCATCCGCTTGGTACTAAATCTACTCCCAACTGAATGTAAGCAATGAAATGCAAGCTGAAATACTGATAGCTCAAATACTGATAATCATCTGAGAATGCAACATACATATACTTAAACTGATGGCATTCTAATTTTGAAGCATAATTGTCTGAATTATATGACTAGCAAGTATAAATTTTGGGTACTGAAATTTAACACAAGCTAGGGTTACTGAACTCTGTGCATATGACTATGCTAATTCTCCAAGAAACGTGTAATAATTATCACACAAGCAATAGAATCTGAATTGCAATGATTCCCTAAGAGTTAGGAACCCTAGGTCTGAATAACTCATGGAGAACTGAAGAACTGAACTGAGTCTAGGGAATCAATGGGTTGAAGGAACCCAATGATGAAATCCCACATACCTGGAAGAACATTCTACGGTGAAATCCTTGGATTTTTTTGGGGCTGAGCTTGAAGATTCTTCTGCTTGTTCTTGAGGGACAACTGCCGCTTATTTTCTCTATTTCTCTAAGGGTCAGATGTTTTCTAGGAGAATGGGAGGTTTAGGTAGCTTTTAACTAATTAATTAGGCTTAGACTAAGCAAAACATAGTATCTTAGGCCTTAAAGAGAAAAGGAAAAGTCTGGAATACCCCTGGGAATTTTAAAAGAAAGCTACTGAAAATCGTGACTTAGGTACCACGACTTGGTTGACGGACTGTATTACTAGACGAAGGACTGTCAGCTGAGTTGTGGTTCTATCCATGAGCCTTGGAGGTTCTCTGATCTGAGGAAACCACGAGTTACAGGACAGACCGTGGTTTCAGACGACGGTCTGTGGTCTGATTCGTGGTCCCTGGGCCACAACTAAGGGTCCTCTGATGTCTGATTCCATGAGTCCACAGGATGGACCGTGGTTCTGAATGACGGTTCGTTGTATGACTCGTGGTTACTGGGACCTGAACTGATCGTCCTCTGAATAAAGGGAACCACGAGTGACAGGAAGTACCGTGGTTCTAAACTACGGTCTGTGATCCCATTCGTGGTTCTGAGGAAGGAAATTGGTACTTCTCTGATCGTTGAGTCCACGAGTCAAATAGCGGTCCGTGGTCCTGGACTACAGTCCATGGTATGACTCGTGGTTCCTTGACTATGAACTGGGGGGTCCTCTAGAAAATAGAACTATGGTTGAGATGACGGAGTGTGGTTCCAAACTACAATCCGTAATCTTAACCGTGGTTCCTGGAAACTTGAATTTTTCCTGAATTTTTCTGCTGATAGCAGCCTAGTAACTGGTTCACATCCTTAGGTGTTACAATATCTCCCCCTTGGGATTATTCATCCTCGAATTAAGACTAAACAAGTTGTGTTTAGAGGGAAAAAGTTGCAATCCCTACCAACTGATCACTAGAAGCTGATATCTAACTGAGTTGAGTCCTATAGACATGAAAACATGTTTAAATGCAAGGATAACTGAGGGAATGTGATACTGAGACTGAAATACACATGAGTAAATTGAGAGACTGGAGAGGAACTATTACCTCAAGCTTAAACTGAATTGGAAGGGAAGAGGTGAGGGTACTTGGCCATCATGGCTGCTTCTACTTCCCAAGTAGCTCCCTCGACGGACTGATTCCTCCACAAAACCTTCACCAAAGCGACTTCCTTATTTCTTAACCTATGAACCTGACGATCAAGAATATCAACTGGGACCTTCTCATAGGTGAGGCTATACTTCACAGCCACACTCTCTAAAGGCACAATCGATGCCGGATCACACATACACTTCTTCAACAAAGAAATGTGAAAGACTGGATGGACAGCTGCTAGGTTTGCTGGCAACTCTAATTCATAAGCCACATTACCAATCCTTTTCAAGATTCTACAAGGACCTACATATCTGGGACTGAGCTTCCCTTTCTTACCAAACCTCATCACTCCCTTCATGGGTGACACCTTCAGAAAAATCCAATCCTCAACCTCAAACTCTAAGTCCCTACTTCTCACATCAACATAGGACTTCCGACGACTCTGAGTTGTCTTTAATCTTTCTCTAATGATCTGAACTTTCTCCATAGCCTCATGAACCGAATATGTACCAATCAAGGCTGCTTCACCTACTTTGAACCAACCAACCGGTGACCTACATCTATGCACATAAAGTGCCTCATATGGGACCATCTGAATACTGGAATAGAAACTGTTATTATAGGCAAACTTTATGAGAGGTAGGTGATCATCCCAACTACCCTTGAAATTGATCACGTAAGTTCTCAACATGTCCTCTAAGGTATCGATGGTACGCTCTGCCTGACCATCCATCTGTGAATGAAATGTTGTGCTGAGCATCACCTGAATACCAAGACCTTTTTGAAATGATTTCCAGAAATGAGATGTAAACGAGGTACCCCTATCTGAGATGATAGACAAGGGAAACCCATGCAACCTGACTATCTCGTTGATGTAGAGTCTGTCATAATACTCCGTTGAATCTGTAGTCTTGACAGTCAAGAAGTGAGCTGACTTAGTAACTCTGTCCACTATTACCCAAATAGAGTCATGTTGTCTGCGAGTACGAGGTAAACCCGTAATGAAATCCATGTTGATCCCCTCCCACTTCCAAGTAGGAATGCTAATATCTTGATTCACACCTTCTGGTTTCTGACGTTCTATTTTCACCTGCTGACAGTTGAGATACTTAGCCACAAAATCTGCAATGTCTCTCATCATGCCGTTCCACAATTAGACTTTTCGTAGATCACGGTACATCTTAGTGACATCAGGATGAATAGAATATCTGGAATTATGGACTTTTATAAGGATCTGCTGTTTCAACTCACCCACAATAGGTACACACAAATGACCCTGGTAGCGAAGCATACCATCTCCCCCTTGGGAGAAAACCTCAACCCTCTATTGAAACCCAATTTTGACCTGATATTTTTTAAATTAATATTTTTAAATTTTTTATTCGTTAAATTGCACAGAATATAATTTTCTCATATTTTTTCAATTTTAAAATAATTTATTGATAATTATCCTCATTTATGAAAATATTGAGATTTTTATCAAATTTAAATCATTTTAGTTAATTTTAATTATGATTATTTTTTATCATAATTATTTGCATATAAACGAATATTGTTTCGTTTTTGTCAAATCATTAATCTTTTTTTTTTAAATCACATTTTTTACATGTTATTAAATATATTTTTTATTATTTTTAAACATAATCCGTTAATACATAAGTCGAAGGAGATATTCTTTACACAAATAAATAAATAGCTCATGGTTTTAGGTAAACAGTGGTTTTGAGCACGCGATTTTCATAGCTCATAGTTTTGAACCAAATGATTTTGCCACATAGATAGTTTAGAATTTTAAAATTTTCTATAAAGTGTCTCATACACTCAACACACTCCTTGGTGGTGAAAATTTTCCAAAATAGGCAAAAGTTCTCATTCTCTTCCTCCTTTTCTTTTTCGGCCACCACCCCATCGAAATCCGGCAACCTCCTTCTAACTCCGGCAAAGTAACAACTTCACACCCACGGCCAGCCACCAAAACACCACTGTTCTAACACCATCGCCTCTTTTTCTCTATTAACGGCAAGCTCCGATGAGCAAGATAGATCCCCATGAATCCACCAGATATCCACACAAACCCCCAACCCATGTTCCTCCTCACTCTCGCTAGCAGCTCATCGGAGATGCCATTAATGGTAAGCTCTGAGCTCTGTCAAAACCAGCGAACCTGACCCCAAAACTCTGGCTTCCACAACCTCTCTCTTCTCCTTTCTCCCTCACCCCCAATCTCCTTTCACCATTGAAACCTCCGATGAACTCGTCACCACCAACATAGAAACCAACAGACCTACTCTCATCCTTCTCTCTCATTGTCTTATCCGGTGAAATAATGCTAGATTTCGATGAGCCATACGACAAAACAACAACAAACAGTGAGCTCAAAACTCCATCAAACCATCAACCCATGAGCTCCGATTAGGACTCCATCGCGTTCAGATTTGTACAGAAAACAAAGAACTCTGGCAGTCATAAAGCCATATCTGGTGGACCTTCCCATTTCTGCTTCAACGTTAAATGTAAGTAAGTATTTTATTTGGTTGAGATAGGTGTAGTATTTGTTTTGATTTTTTTTTATTTAGTATTGATTTGTTCTAGTTCCTACTATGTACTTTTTACCTTTATATTGCACCATTTTTTACGTTTTCCAACAACCCATGTTACTCTTTAGTGTAATTTTGCTTTTCTTACAATTATTGGTTATCATAATTGGTCAAGAATGTCTATATAGTTATTATGTTTGGGAGTTTGTTACTGATTCATCAGTATCATATAAAAATTTGGATTCTTTTAATATGTTTTTTTAAATATCAATTAGTTGGTCAATGAAAGAATCTCTTTATCGAATTTTTGAGGCATTCCCATAATAAAAGACGGATATTATTTTAAGTTTGATTATTTTATATCGAATATCAATTTACATGGCCGATGAATTTTTTTTTGTCAATTTACAAGGCCTTCCATGTATATAAGATGGGTTTGATTATTTATTTATTATTTTATTATTTTATTTTGATAAATATTCGTTCAATACTAACAATTTTACTAAGTGTGTTGACAGGTACTCGAAGTTGCTTTCCAAAGAAGGCATTTGAATTAAAATTCGAAGATCTTGTATAATTCTTTATTATATTTATTCATTTTAACTAACGATAGGCAAATATTAGGCCATTTCGTAAAGTTTTTCCTTGGATTCTTAGAGTTTTGGAGAGTCATTTTCTCTAACTCTGAAAAACCAGAATATTTATTTTATCTCCTCAACTGAAAAAATAAATTTAGCCGGGAACCATCGTTGTGGATTCTGAAAGATACCTAACTCTTTCCCTTCGGAATAACTTGAACCCTTACCTAGAATCTAACTGGTTTTGTAGACTAAAATTTGTTCAATTATTAATAAAGTTTCCTAATTATCCTAAAATTAGGTGGCGACTCTCTTCTTCTCTTAATTCTTTTAAACAATTAATTATTTTTTGAATCCCGATATTGTGTCCTATCATGAAAAAATAGGATTATAACAGAATGACGACTCTGTTGGGGAATTAAAGTTTTTAACCATTATAGATTCATTTTTTTCAATTGAGGAGTTTTACTTTTTTTACAATATTTTGCTCATTGTTTAACCAATTTTTTATTTGCACCTTGTATATTTTGTTGGTTATTTATAAATTTAATATTATTTACTTTACTTATTTATTCATTCATTATTTATTTACTTATATTATTATTGTTGCATTTTCATGGCATCTTACGCCTCCCTGATAAAATATTAGTTTGCATTAGGAAAAAAGGGCGATTATGCGAGTCTTCGCAGTCGTTATTCACTAAAAAATACACTTTCTCAAAACATACAAGTGAAGTAGTTGACCTGCGATTGGTTAACAATCACTTGTTGTTTTAGCACGCGGTTGTCCATCCGGGTTCCCGGTTATTTTCAATAAATCAACTCTAGTCTACCTAGCATAGAGCAAAGCCAAATCCTTCAATTAAGCATTGACCTAAGTTGATTCGATACCCAAGCGATGTTAGGTCCATTAGTGAGACCACAATGTGTCCAAATAGGCCCACGACCTAAAAGGACGGTCATCCAACTATTTGTTTGAACTTGAAGAATGTGTATATTGAGTTGTACGAACCATTGTCCCTCGGGATTGGAAATTTATTATTTTTATAGAATTTTTTTTATCAAAAAAAAAAATCTTCATCCGAAAAGCGTTCGGAGATGTTAAGAGTTTCAAGATTGGAGGCCCTTTAAGGCAGTTTAGTTTAGGTTGTACCACTGTGTGGGACTGGTAATTATTTGTACATCTCTCCCACATTTTGTAGCCCCATTTAATTTATTCATAAATATGTAAAAATATTTTTTTGGGGCAATGGAGCGTTTCACAAATGACATACACATTCTTCGATCGTTAGGCTCTCCTTTGGCTTAAAAGGTCACATGTATACTATGACACATTATGCATTGTTTATGTGTTAAATGCTACCTAATTTATTTTATCCATACTTATTTAATTTTTGTGTTTAATATACATGTTTTGCTGTAAATATAATTTATTTATTCCAAAGGTTGGAACTACGTTTGACCTGATTCCTGGCTCAATGGGATACATAGGCGCCTTACAGGCTCGGCCATATTCCCCGTAAGCTTTTCAATCATTCGGGGGTAGAATTTTTGAGAAGGTCTCAATAAATCTATAGAAGATGGTGCTTGCTACAAGATTGAATACACAGACTTGTTGAAGTCGAAATTGGGGCAGAATTTTTGAGGAAGGTCCTCAGAAATACCACCAGAACAACAAAGAGAACAATATCTTATGTTGAACTCCATGAAGCGTCAAACAGACAAATCAAGAGAGCTTTTGATTGAGTTGTGACACTCCATTTTATTATTTTTTCATGATTATTCTATTTTCACTCATTTCTCTTTGCATTAATTTTTGTGGATATTTTAAACATTCTTCCAAAGATGAACCATTTTATGTCATATCTACATGAACTACGCACACCTGATTTTCATCTCTCAGGGTGAGATACGTATGTGGCTCTTTTGTGTTTGGTATCCCTTTTTCAAAAAATCAAAATAATAATAATATTCTTTTTAAGAATCACATCTTTAACTTGATTGGTGCCAACACAGTTAAAATTGTGCAAAATATTTGATTGAGAATGTTGACTTCAGGTGAACCATAGATTCTTTTGATACCTCTTAGTCGTATCTTTGTGACACTAGAAAATATTCTCTTGCATGCATCAAAGATAAGAATAAAACTAACTTCATTGTTTCATGTGCATTGTGTGATGAGATTTTAGATTAAGTTCAATTACATTGCATTGTTGATCTAGAACTTGGCCTGAATATTTGTTGAGGCAAAATCCTGAGTAATATTTTGTTACGAAAAGGACCGTAGGCCTTCTTTGACCCCTTTGTGCCTTTCAAGCCTACCAAATGTCATTAATTCCTAGTATGTCCCCCTTTGAGCCTGAAACTTTTCTTTGGACAATTACATCTTAACCAATACTCTTCTGAGTGCTTACATGCACTATCCCTCTCTTTGCCCGACCTCCTTGAGCGCACTGAAGATGTGCAAATTACAAAAGAAGATTCAAGCTTGAAGATGCCAAAGGCAAAAGATGCAAAGTTCCTGAAAGTCAAGGATACAAAACGACTTCAAAATAAAAAAAGGATTCAAAAACTTTCCACAAGGTCAAGACAATGAGAAACAACGAAGAAAATCACTCCAAAAATAATGGAGAAGTTAAAGAAAGAAGAAGACATCAGAAAAGGGAGAGAAGATCCCAAGAAGCAAAGATTCAAAAGAAGTCAAAACAAAAGAAAGGGACAACGAGAAGTTCAAGTGCCAAAGGTGCAACAAAAAACAGAAATTCAGTTCAATGCTCAAGGAGGGATTAAGTCACTTTTATCCCAAATGAATATCCTACCCATTCCTAAGCCTACACCCAAGCCGATTACAAGTCCTACGTGTCTCATTTTATATGTTCTCACATTAGTGGAGATATACATGAAGGCCAAGCATATGGCATCACAATTGCATGCATTGAATATTTTTCTGAGTGTGAGTGTTTTTTGAAAATATTCTCAAATCAAAATACTTTAGATGTATGCAAATGAGGACTTTCTTTGCGGCAAGGGCACTTGAAACATGAGGATAGGTATAGTTCAAAACCTTTGGTTGAAGCAAGATGAATAAATCTTGTCAATACTTAGGTATGTTTGAGGTACTACTTGAAGCTATAGAAATTACCTCGAAGTCAATATTTGTTAGATGAGAAGCAAATGAGGAAATTTTTTATGCAATGCTAAATGTTGGCACTAACTGCAGTCAAGACTTGATTCTCTCTTCACATTCTTTATTGTTCAAAATAAAATTAGGGCAAGCACCCACCTTTCTACATACCTGCCAAGTACATTTTCTTGTTAAAGTTGTTGTCAACTTGTCAAACTGACATGTTGAGTTATTACCTTGTCAAATTCATATATTTTTAAAATTGGGTTGTCATCTCGATCAAAATGACATATTTTTTAAGTTGGATCATTACTTCTATATTTGTGACGGCTATGTTGAATCGTCACCTTTTTCATTGTGAAATATTGCATTGCTACTAATAAAATTTGTGCAGATGATTATGAGGTGTTGTGAAGTCACGCTGTTCAAAGTGACATGTGACATTTAAATCAAAATCAAGGTGATTTTACTTTTTAGACCATCATCAAGGTGATGACTATTTATCCAGATCTTCAAGGTAACAACCATTTATCCAAACCAGCGTCAAAGTGACTCCACTCAATTCTCGATGTCAAAGTGACTACATTTATCTAGATCGGCATCAAGGTGACCCATTCAATCTTTGGTGTCAAAGTGACTCCATTTATCAAGACTGGTGTTGAAGTTACTCCATTCAATCTTTGGTGTCCAAGTGACTCCACTTATCCAGATTGGTGTCAAAGTGACTCCACTTATCCAGATTGGTGTCAAAGTGACTCCACTCAGTCCAAAATGGTGTCAAGGTAACTCCATATATTCAAGTTAGATCATGTGCTTTTCATCGAGAGGTGTTGGGTTGTCACCTCATTCAAAATGACATATCAAATTCAAGTTGGGTAGTCTACCTTTCAATGAGACATGTTGGGTTATCACCTCGTTCAAAGTGACATATCAAATTCAAGTTGGGTTGTCCACCTTTCAATAAGAAATATTGGGTTATCACCTTGTTCAATGTGATATATCAAATTTAAGTTAGGTCATACGCCTTTCAATGAGACATATTGGGTTATCACCTTGTTTAAAGTGATATATCAAATTCAAGTTGGGTCATTCGCCTTTAAATAAGACATGTTGGGTTGTGACCTCATTTAAAGTGACATATCAAATTCAAGTTGGGTTGTCCGCCTTTCAATGAGACATATTGGGTTGTCACCTAATTCAAAGTGACATATCAAATTCTAGTTGGGTAGTCCGCCTTTCAATGAGACATGTTGGGTTGTCACCTCATTCAAAGTGACATATCAAATTCAAGTTGGGTCATCCGCTTTTCAATGAGACATGTTGGGTTGTCACCTCATTCAAAGTGACATATCAAATTTATTTGGATCGTCCGCCTTTCAATGAGACATGTTGAGTTGTTACCTCATTTATAGTGACATATCAAATTTAAGTTGGGTCGTCCACCTTTCAATGTGACATGTTCGATTGTCACCTCGTTCAAAGTGACATGTCAAATTTAAGTTGGGTCATCCTCCTTTCAATGAGACACATTGGGCTGTCACCTCATTCAAAGTGACATATCAAATTTATTTTGATCATCCGCCTTTCAATGAGACATGTTGGGTTGTCTCCTCGTTCAAAGTGACATATCAAATTTAAGTTGGGTCATCCGCCTTTCAATGAGATATGTTGGATTGTCATCTCGTTCAAAGTGACATATTAAATTTAAGTTGGGTCATCCACCTTTTAATGAGACGTATTGGGTTGTCACATCGTTCAAAGTGACATATCAAATTTAAGTTTGGTCGTCTGGCTTTCCATGAGATATGTTGGGTTGTCACCTTGTTCAAAGTGACATATCAAATTTAAGTTGGGTCGTCCGCCTTTCATTGAGATATATTGGGTTGTCACCTCGTTCAAAGTGACATATCAAATTTAAATTGCATCGTCCCCCTTTCAATGAGACATGTTGGGTTGTCACCTTTTTTAAAGTAACATATCAAAATTAAATTGAAACGTCCGCCTTTTAATGAGATATGTTGGGTTTTCACCTCGTTCAAAGTGACATATTAAATTCAAGATTGGGTCGTCTACCTTTAAATGCGACAAAAATGGATTGTTCGTCATTCAGAGGACAATATTGGGTTCCCGCCTTTCAAAGAGACAAGTTGGGTCGTTCGCCTTTCAATGAGACAGGTATATAATTTTTTATCCTCAGCATCTTACAGTTCGACACTGGGTGATTTTGGAAAACAATGTCAAAGGTACGCGATTATTTTTTGTCAATTAGAATATTTTTTTCTTGTTTATCATCTTTCATTTAAAATAATTCAATCTCCCCAGCAGACATAGAGTATTTTCAAAACATTATCAAAGTTTGGCATCATTCTGTGCATATGTCATTATTTTTCTTTGTCAAGTCAAAATTGGCTACACGTCAAAGTCTTCTGTCACGCCTCAAGACTACCTCCTAGACGCAATACAGTGCTTGGTGTCACAAGTGACCCCAAGCTAACCCATGGCCTGACATAACTAGACAAATTCTGATAAAACATCCACTGTGTGGAAACTAAAAACAATTTGATATTCGAAGTTAGAAAGAACCCAAAACATGTCTGAATATGAAATATATATAGGAGTATAATGAAGTCTGAAAACAACATTAACAACTCAATAGGTGAATCTAGTCTATGTCTAAAAGACTCTAACTGAAATGAGTTGATGGGACAAGCCCCCAGCTAACTCTAATAGTATGAAACTAAAAGGTAAAACTTAAATAAATAAACATATCTATTGTCCTCGAACTATGAGGACTCACCACTGAAGCTACTGAGTAAGGACTGGAAATCAAGCTAAATGCTTTCTGGATGCTAAGCGCCTGAACCTACATCATACAATGATGTAGCACAAAAGTATGTGTCAGTACTTTGAATCTACTGAGCATGTGGGATGTATGCTAAGCTGAACAACATAAGGCTGAACATGGAAATACATACTGAAACATAAACTGATAGATAAGCTGAATGAAATGACCAAGTAACTATCATAAGTATATAGCATGCTGAACTGAATAACTGGATACAAGGTTAATGCAAAATGAATCTGAATGTGGGAGGTACTATTAACTGACATACCCCAAGCTGAGAAAATTGTGGGGCAAACCTGTAACCCTGGATGGAAGGGTGTTCATACCTTGCCAAGGGTACAAACAAGTCTGACGTGGATCCACTAAACTGATGTCCACAAGGGACAAGGGTGACCAGCCTAATCTGATAGCTGACCCCTTTCATACCTACGGTGGCTCCGTAGTTCTGGGATTTAGGGATTGCGACTAAAGGTCTCAGCCTAATCTAACAGCTAAGCCTTCATCCCCTCGTCCGCTCGGTACTAAGTCTACTCCCAACTGAATGTAAGCAATGAAATGCAAGCTGAAATACTGGATAGCTCAAATACTGATAATCATATGAGAATGCAACATATATATAAATATACTAAAACATGATGGCATTCTATTCTGGAGCATGATTGTCTGAATTATCTGTCTAGAACCTACAAATTATGAATACTAAATTTTAATACAAGCTTGGGTTACTAAATTTTATACATGTGACTGTGCTAATTTTCCAAGAAATATGTAATTGATAACAATTAAACAATAACTTCTGAATTAAAAGGAATTGCTAAGATTTAGGAACCATAGGTCTGAATATTTCATGAGGAACTGAAAGACTGACTAAAATCTAGGGACCTAATGGGTGAAAGGAACCTACTAGTGAAATACTACATACCTGGAAGAAGATTCTACCATTGAACCTTTGGATTGGGGTTGAATTTGAAGAAAACCCTACCGCTTGTTCTTGAGAGGAAACTCTTCTTTTTCTTTTAGAATTTGCTAAGAGTCGATTAGTTTAGGAGTAATGAGGGAAAAAGCGTTAAAACCCCTTTAATTACCCCCAAAATGACTTAGGGTCAGAGTTAAAAGAATTGGAAAAAGACCCGAATCCCCCCAACTCAAACACAGGCGTTGCAAAAATTTCTCCACCTGATGGGCCACTCGACGGGCGTGGAAACTGCGACGGCCCATCGATCCAGGCATCGAAATGGACCAAGCTGGTCTGGTCCTCTGGCAAATCCCCACGATGGCTCCCACTGGCTGTCGCATCCACGACGGCCGTGGTGATTGCCCATCAGGATAGAGGAGGCTTGGATGGTGCACTGGTGGTTTTCCATGGGCTACCCCCAGGGCCCGTCAGACCTCCGATGCCTGTGGGGACACCCGTATGGCTGAGGTCGACTAACAGAGCCTCTGGGTTCTTCCCATGGGGACCCCGATGGACCGTCATGTCCACGACGCCCGTGGGTCAGCCCATGTGGCTGATTGGTAGATGAATTTTTCTGAGTTCTTTATGAGTTATGGGTTTTAAAGGTTGGTTTGAAATCTAGGGTGTTACAATATCCCCCCTTGGGATCATTCGTCCTCGAATGAAGACTAACTAAGTTGAGTTTTGAGGGAAAGAGCTGCAATCCCTACCAATTGAGTACTAGGAGCTGATATCTGACTGAGTCTAGTTCCAAGGACATGAAAACATGCTAAAGATACTGGATAAGCTGGGAAAAGATGATGCTGAGACTGACAAGAGGAACTATTACCTTAAGCTAAAATTGAATCGGAAGGAAAAAAGTGAGGGTACTTAGCCAACATGGCCGTTTCTGCTTCCCAAGTAGCTCCCTCAACTGACTAATTCCTCCATAAGATCTTTACTGAAGCGACCTCCTTATTTCTCAACCAACGAACCTGACGGTCAAGAATCTCAACTGGAACCTCCTAATAGGTGAGGCTATACTTCACGACCACATTCTCTAAAGGCACAATCGATGCTGAATCACCCACACACTTCTTCAACAAGGAAATGTAAAAGACTGGATCAACCGCTGCTAGTTCTGCTGACAACTCTAACTCATAAGCCACATTACCAATCCTTTTCAGGATTTTGTTAGGACCTACACATCTGGGACTGAACTTCCCTTTCTTGCCAAACCTCATCACCCCCTTCATGGGTGACACTTTTAGGAAGACCCAATCATCGATTTCAAACTCTAAGTCCCTTCTCCTTACATATGCATAGGACTTCTGACGACTCTGAGCTATTTTTAGTCTATCTTTGATGAGCTAAACTTTCTCTATAGCCTCATGAACCGAATCTGGACCAACCAAGGCTGCTTCACCTACTTCAAACCAACCAACCGGTGACCTGCATCTACCACTATAAAGTGCCTCATATGGGGCCATCTGAATACTGGAATGGAAACTGTAATTATAGGCGAACTCTATGAGAGGTAGGTGATCATCCCAACTACCTTTGAAATCGATCACACAAGCTCTCAACATGTCCTCTAAGGTCTGAATGGTATGCTCTGCCTGACCATCCATCTGTGGATGAAATGTTGTACTGGGATTCACCTAAGTACCAAGACCTTTCGGAAATGATCTCCAGAAATAAGATGTAAACTGGGGACCCCTCTATGAGATGATGGACAAGGGAACCCCATGTAACCTGACTATCTCACTGATGTAGAGTCTGGTGTTTTCCTATGCTAAATCTGTAGTCTTGACAGCCAAGAAGTGAGCTAACATAGTAACTCTGTCCACTATCACCCAAATGGAGTCATGCTACCAGCGAGTATGAGGTAAACCCATAAAGAAATACATGTTAATCATCTCCCACTTCAAAGTAGGGATGCTAATATCCTGAGTCACACCTCTTTGTCTCTAATGTTCTACTTTCACCTACTGACAGTTGGGACACTTAGCCAGAAAATCTGTAATGTTCGTCTCATGCCATTCCACCAATAAATTTCCCATAGATCATGGTACATCTTAGTGGCACCATGATGAATAGAATATATGGAATTATGGGCTTCTGTAAAGTTCTTTTGCCTAAACTCACCTACATTAGGTACACATAAAAAACCCTGGTAGCAAAGCACACCATCTCCCCCTTGGGAGAAAACCTCAACTCTCTGCTGATGAACTGCACCTTTCAACTGAAGTAATATGGGATCGCTGTCCTATTTTTCTTTAACCTCCGCTAACAATGAAAATTCTGGTCTATTCTGGACTATCACACCACCATCTGTCGTATCTATAAAGCATACTCCTAAACGAGCAAGCCTGTGAATATCTCTAGCTAATTCTTTCTTCCCATCCTCAACATGTGACAAACTATCTATGGACAGTTTGCTGAGGGCATCAGCCACTACATTGGCCTTATCCGGATGGTAGAGCACATTCATATCATAATCTTTGAGGAACTCGAGCCACCTTCTCTGATGAAGATTCAACTTTTTCTGGCTGAACACATATTAGAGGCTCTTATGATCTGTGAACACATCAATATGAACACCATACAAGTAGTGTCTCCAAATCTTTAGGGCAAATACAACAGCTCCAAGCTCAAGGTCATGAGTCGGGTAGTTCTTCTCATAAATCTTAAGCTGTCTGGAGGCATAAGCTATGACCTTACCCTGCTATATCAGGACACAACCCAGGCCGACTCTGGGTACATCACAATAAACAACAAAGCCATCTGAACCCTCTGGTAGAGTTAACATGGGAGCTGTAGTCAACCTGGTTTTCAATTCTAGGAAAGTCTTCTCACACTCATCTGACCATTAAAACTTGACCTTTTATGAGTCAACTTTGTCAATGGGACAGCTATGGATGAAAATCCTTCAACAAACCTCCTGTAGTAACCGGCCAAACCCAAGAAGCTTTTAATGTCTGTCAGAGAGGTATGTCTGGGCCAATCCTTTACTACCTCAATCTTTTGGGAATCAACTCGGATTCCCTCACTAGAGATACCACATGACAAATAAAAGCAACCAATTTCAACTAGAATTCACACTTGCTAAACTTAGCAAATAATTGGCGATCCTTGAGGGTTTGTAGCACAACTCCCAAATGATCGGCATGCTCCTCTTCACTCTGAGAATTTATGAGTATATCATAAATGAAGACAATGACGAACAAGTCTATATACTGCTTAAACACCCTGTTAATCAAATCCATGAAAGTTGCAAGAGCATTCGTTCATCCAAAAGACATAACTATAAATTCATAGTGACCATACCGAGTCCTGAAGGCTGTCTTCGGAATGTCACTATCTCTGACCCTGAGCTGATGATAGCCGTATCTGAGGTTTATCTTAGAGAAATAACTAGCACCCTGAAGTTAGTCGAACAAGTCATCAATCCTGGGGATGGGATATTTATTTTTGATTGTGACTTTGTTCAATTGACGATAGTCGATGCACATCCTGAGAGTACCATCTTTCTTACGCACGAAAAACACTGGAGAACCCCATGGAGAGATGCTGGGTCTGATGAATCCCTTATCTAGAAGGTCTTTCAACTGTTCTTTCAATTTCATAAGCTCAGGTGGAGCCATTTTGTAAGGAGGAATCAAAATAGGCTGGGTATCTGGAGGGAGATCTATTCCAAAGTCGATTTCCCTTTCCGGAGGAACTCTGGGATGATCTTTTGGAAACACTTCTAGGAATTCATTCACCACTGGTACTGACTCAAGAGTTGGGGTTTCAGTGTTTGAATCCTTAACCCAAACAAAATGATAGATATACCATTGGGAAATCATTTTTCTGGCCTTAAGGTAAGAGATGAATGGACCTACAGGCACTGAGGTACTACCCTTCCACTCTAAGACTGGCTCATTTGGGCACTGGAATCGAATAACCCTAATTTTGCAATCGACTAAGGCATGACAGGAGTATAACCAATCCATGCCTAGAATCATATCGAAGTCATTTCTAACTCTACAAGATCGGCTGAGGTGACTTTTTGGGAAACTATGACAGGGCAATTTCTGTATACCCGTCTAGCTATAACTAGATCACCAACGGGACTGAGAAGTGTTCTGGGAGGATTTCTGGACTAACACCAAAATTTACTGCTATATAAAGAGTTACAAAAGAAAGTGTATCCCCTGGGTCTAACAATGCATAAGCATCTAAATGGAAGACTTGTAGCATACCTGTTACCACATCGGGGGAATCCTCCTGGTCTGAAGGGAAAACAACCTATTTTGGTGCTGACCACCACCTGTACCATATAAGGCACCCTACTGATTAGGGTGACCCACTGGAGATACCATAAAACTCGCCTGATTCTTTGGGCGAACATCCTTGCCCTTCTGAGAAGCTGCAGGACAATCTCTCATTCTGTGGACTCGCTTGCAACATCCAAATCAATTTCCACTACCTGCCATACACTCACCCTGGTGGTTTCTAACACACTTCTTGAAAACTGGATAAGTGCGCCCGCTAGTAACTGTACCTTGGGACTTAAAGCCTGGTGCTCTATCCCGTTGATCTTGTCTAAACTTAGGCACTGGGGCACTAGCAGAAGATGGAGCTGGAGCTGAAGATTTCTAGCGGAACTGAGAGCGGTTACCACCCTTTGACCTCTGCTGAGAGTAGTTGAAATCACCTGTTCTAGCTCTCTTACTGTCTCCTCCAATCTCTTTGATTTTCTCCTCCTCGATCTGCTGAGCATAAGTAACCAACCTGGAAAAAGCCATCTCCTCAATCAGCATAGCAGTCTTACACACCTTGACCACATCATCGGACACACCAGATACGAACTTAGTCATCCAGGTCCTGGAGTCACCTACCATTTCCGGAGCATACTTAGACAACTAAGTAAACTTGAGTTCGTACTTCTTCACACTCATATCATTTTGCTTCAAGTTGATGAACTCTTGGACCTTCGATTCCCTTAGCTCAAATGGGAAGAACCTGTCCAGAAATGCAGTCTTGAAGTGGTTCCAATCCACTGGACCTGCATTAGCACAACGGGACTCCTTCTACTGCTGATACCAAGTATAAGCCACTCCTTTCAACTGATAGTCGACTAAATCTGCACTCTCAACTGGAGTGACACCCATAATATTTGTTACCTTCTGAATGTCGTCAAGAAACTCTTGTGGATCCTCTTCCGATTTTGACCCATGAAATTCCGGAGGGTTCATTAAAGTGAAGTCCCGGATTCTAGCTGCAACAGTGTTAGTCTGGTATTGAGCCGGGGCCACATCCCGCTGATTGACCTGAGCGGTCATAGCCTGAGCAAGCACCTGAAAAGCAGCCCTGAATTCTGCAAGAGTAACTTGCTCATTTAAAAGGTCTGCTAGAGCTATTGGTGCTAGCTGATTCCTGGTGTTGGCTCTTCTAGGAGGCATTTTATGTAATGTGAAGAGCATGAGTTAGAAAGAGATTAAATAGATTTCATACTCTATATAAAGAGATGGAAAAGAAGAAGGGAAGTTTTTCCTAATGACATATCATAGCTTCTCCCCCATAAGTGTGGTGCGCTTCACACCTATGAATAAGACTCTACTCGACGCAGTTTATAGACACCCTAGGACATTTAAATCTAATGCTATGATACCAAGTTTGTTATGCCCCGAGGCTACCCCCTAGACGCAACACAGTGCTTGGTGTCACAAGTGACCCCAAGCTAACCCATGGTCTGGCATAGCTAGACAAATTCTGATAAAACATCTACTGTGCAGAAATTGAAAACAATTTAATATCCGAAGTGGGAAAGAACCCAAAACATGTCTGAATATGAAATATATAGGAGTATAATGAAGTCTGAAAAACAACACTAACAACTCAATAGCTGAATCTAGTCTATGTATGAAAGCCTCTAACTGATATGAGTTGTTGGGACAATCCCCCAGCTAACTCTAATAGTCTGAAACTGAAAGGTAAGACTTACATAAATAAGCATATCTATCATCCTCGAACTATGAGGACTAACCACTGAAGCTTCTGAGTAAAGACTAGAAATCGAGCTAAATGCGGTATGGATGCTAAGCGCCTGAACCTACATCATACAACGATGTAGCACAAAAGTATGCTCAGTACTTTGAATGTACTGAGCATGCGGGATGTATGCTAAGCTGAACAACATAAGGCTGAACATGGAAATACATACTGAAAAATAAACTGATAGATAAGCTGAATGCAATGACCAAGTAACTATCATGAGTATATAGCATACTGAATTGAATAACTGGATACAAGGTCAATGCAACATGAGTCTGAATGTGGGAGGTACTATTAACCGACATACCCCAAGCTGAGCTAACTGTGGGACCAACCTATAACCTTGGATAGAAGGGTGCTTATACCTTGCCAAGGGTACAAAAAAGTCTGACGGGGATCCACTAAACTAATGTCCACAAGGGACAAGGATGACTAGCCTAATCTGATAGCTGACCCCTTTCATGCCTACGGTGGCGCCGTAGTTTTGGGATTTGGGGTCTGCTACTAAAGATCTCAGTCTAATCTGACAGCTAATCCTTCATCCCCTCGTCTACTCGGTACTAAGTCTACTCCAAACTGAATGTAAGCAATGAAATGCAAGCTAAAATACTGTATAGCTCAAATACTGATAATCATCTGAGAATGCAACATATATATATATATATATATATATATATATATATATATATATATATATATATATATACTAAAACATAATGACATTCTATTCTGAAGCATGATTGTCTGAATTTTACTACAAGCTAGGGTTACTGAATTTTGTTCATGTGACTGTGCTAATTTTCCATGAAACATGTAATTGATAACACTTAAACAATAACATCTGAATTGAAAGAAATCCCTAAGATTTAGGAACCCTAGGTCTTAATATTTCATGGGGAACTGAAGGACTGACTGAAATCTACGGACCTAATAGGTTAAAGGAACCCACTAGTGAAATTCCATATACTTGGAAGAAGATTCTACCGTTGAACCTTTGGATTGGGGCTGAACTTGAAGAAAACCCTCTTGCTTGTTCTTGAGAGAAACACTTCTCTTTATTTTAGAATTTGCTAAAAGTCCATTAGTTTAGGAGTAATGAGGGGAAAAACGTGAAAACCCCTTTAATTACCCCCAAAAATGACTTAGGGTCAGAATTAAAAGAATTGAGAAAAGACTAGAATGCTCCTAACTTAAAACAGGCATTGCAGAAATTACTCCACTGGACAGGCCATCTAACAGGCATCAGACATGCGATGGCCCGTTGGACCGGGCGTCAGAATAAACCATGCTGTTCTGGTCCTCTGGCAAATCCTTATGATGGCTCCCACGGTCCGTCGCGTCCATGACGGCCGTGGTGATTTCCTGTCGGGACAGAGGAGGCTGGGATGGGGTACTGGTGGTTTCCCACGGGCTGTCCCCATGGTCCGTCGGATCTCCAATGCCCGTGGGGATCCCCATCTGGCTGAGGTCGACTGACAGAGCCTCTGGGCTCTTCCCACGGGGGCCTCAATGGGCTGTCGTGTCCACGACGCCCGTGGGGCTGACTGGTAGATGAATTTTTCTGAGTTCTTTCTGAGTTGTGAGTTTTAAAGGCTGGTCTGAAATCTTGGGTGTTACATCTTTGTTCAAAGATTCTTTCATCATCTCTGAGCAAAGAGGGACAATTGTTGACACCGAATTTTGGCCAGATAGTTTTTAAATTAATATTTTTATATTTTTTATTCATTAAATTGTACAAAATATAATTTTCTCTAATTTTTTCAATGTTGATAGAATTTATTAATAATTATCCTCATTTATGAAAATATTGAAATTTTTATTAAATTTTAGTTATTTTAATTAATTTTAATTATCATTAATTTTAATCACAATTATTTGGATATAAATAAATATTATTCGTTTTTGTCAAATCATTAGTCTTTTTTTTAAACCACATTTTCTAAAGATTTTTAAAATATATTTTTTATTATTCTTAAACATAATTCGTTAAGTCGAAAGAGATATTCTTTACACAGATAAATAAATAGTTCTTGATTTTAGGTAAATCATTGTTTTGATCACGCGATTTTGATAGCTCATAGTTTTGAAACAAATGGTTTTTCCACATAGATGGTTTAGGATTTTAAATTTTTTTATAAAATGTCTCATATACTCAACACACTCCTTAGTGGTGAAAATTTCCTAAAATAGGCAAAAGTTCTCATTCTCTTCCTCCTTTTCTTTTTCGGCCACCACACTATCGGAATCCGGCAACCTCGTTCAAACTCCGGCAAAGCAACAACTTCACACCCACGGCCAGCCACTAAAACCCCACTGTTCTCACACCACCGCCTCCTTTTTTCCATTAACGGCAAGCTCCTATGAATAAGAGAGCTCCCATCGAATCCACTAGACAACCACATAAACCCCCAACCCATTTTCCTCCTCCCTTTCGCTAGCAGCTCATCGGAGATGCCATTAATGGTAAGCTCTGACCTCTGTCAAAACCAGTGAACCTGACCTCGAAACTCTGTCTTCCACAACCTCTCTCTTCTTCTTTCTCCCTCACCCCCAATCTCCTTTCACCATTGAAACCTCCAATGATCTTGTCACAACCAACACAGAAACCAACAAACCTACTCTCATCCCTCTCTCTCGTTGTCTTCACCGGCGAAATAACGCTGGATTTCGATGAGCCATACAACAAAACAACAACAAATAGTGAGCTCCAAGCTCCATCAAACCATCAACCCATGAGCTCCAATTAGGACTCCATCGCGTTCAAATCTGGACGGAAAACAAAGAACTCCGGCAGTCATAAAGCCATATCCAGTGGACCTTTTCCCATTCCTGCTTCAATGTTATATGTAAATAAGTATTTGTTTTGGTTGAGATAGGTGTAGTATTTGTTTTGATTTTGTTTATTTGGTATTGATTTGTTCTGGTTGCTACTATGTACTTTTACCTTTATATTGCACTATTTTTTACGTTTCCCAACAACCCATGTTACTCTTTAGTGTAATTTTGCTTTTCTTACAGTTATTGGTTATCATAATTTGTCAAGAATGTCTATACAATTATTACGTTTGGGAGTTTGTTACTGTTTGTTACTGATTCATCAGTATCATGCAAAATTTTGGATTCTTTTAATATGTTTTTTTAATATCAATTAGTTGGCTAATGAAAGAATTTCTCCGTCGGATTTTTGAGGCCTTCTCATAATCAAAGATGGATGTTATTTTGAGTTCGATTATTTTATATTTAATATAAATTTACATGGTCGATGAAGAAATTTCCGTCAATTTTCAAGGCCTTCCATATATATAAGACGGGTTTTGTTATTTATTTATGTTTTTCTAATATCAATTAGTTGGTCAATGAAAGAATCTCTCCGTCGGATTTTTGAGGCCGTCCCATAATCAAAGATGAATGTTATTTTGAGTTCGATTATTTTATATTTAATATAAATTTACATGGTCGATGAAGAAATTTTCGTCAATTTTCAAGGCCTTCCATATATATAAGACGGGTTTTGTTATTTATTTAATATTTTATTAATTCATTTTGATAAATATTCGTTCAATACTAACACTTTTACTAAATGTGTTTACAGGTAATCAGAGTTGCTTTCCAAAGAAGGCATTTAAATTAAAATTCAAAGATCTTGTATAATTATTTATTGTATTTATTCATTTTAACTAATGATAGGAAAATATTAGGCCGTTTATTAAAGTTTTTCTTTGGATTCTTAGAGTTTTGGAGTCATTTTCTCTAACTCTGAAGAACCAAAATATTTATTTTACCTCCTCAATTGAAAAAATAAAATTTAGCCGGGAACCACCATTGTGGATTCTGAAGGATGCCTAACCCCTCCCTTCGGAATAACTTGAACCCGTACCTAGAATCAAACTGGTTTTGTAGATTAAAATTTGTTCAATTATTAATACGGTTTCCTAATTGTCCTAAAATTAGGTGGCGACTTTCTTTCTCTCTAAATTCTTTTAAATAATTAATTATTTTTTGAGTCCCGATGTTGTGTCCTATCATGAAAAAATAGGATTATAACACCCTCTGCTGATGAACTATACCTTTCAACTGAAGTAATATGGGATCGCTGTCCTGTGTCTCTTTAACCTCCGCTACCAATGGAGATTCTGACCCATTCTGGACTATCACACCACCATCTGTCATGTCCATAAAGGCAAACTCCTAAACGAGACAACCTATGAACATATCTGGCTAGTTCTTTCTTCTCCTTCTCAATATGTGACACACTACCCATGGATAGTCTGCTGAGGGCATTAATCACTACATTGACCTTATTCGGATGGTAGAGCACATTCATATCATAGTCTTTGAGGAACTTAAGCCACCTTCTCTGACGAAAATTCAACTCTTTTTGGGTGAACACAGAGTGGAGGCTCTATGATCTGTGAACACATCAACATGAACACCATACAAGTAATGTCTCCTCATCTTTATGGCAAACACAACAGCTGCAAGCTCAAGGTCATGAGTTGGGTAGTTCTTCTCATGAACCTTAAGCTGTCTGGAGGCATAAGCTATGACCTTACCCTGCTGCATCAAGACACAACCCAGGCCGACCCTGGATGCATCGAAATAAACCACGTAGCCATCTAAACCATCTGGTAGAGTCAAAATAAGAGCTGTAGTAAATCTGGTTTTCAACTCTAGGAAAGTCTTCTTACACTCATCTGACCACTGAAACTTGACCTTCTTCCGAGTCAACTTGGTCAATGTAGTAGCTATGGATGAATATCCTTCAACAAACCTCCTGTAGTAACCGGCCAAACCCAAGAATCTTCTGATGTTTGTCGGAGAGGTGGGTCTGGGCCAGTCCTTTACAACCTCATTCTTTTGGGAATCAACTCGGATTCCCTCACTAGATACTACATGACCAAGAAAAGCGACTGATTGCAACCATAATTCACACTTGCTGAACTTAGAGAATAACTGCTGATCCTTGAGAGTTTGCAGAACAACTCTCAGATGGTTCGTATGCTTCTCCTTACTCCGAGAATATATAACAATATAATCAATGAAGACAATGACGAACAAGTACAAATACTATTTGAACACCCTATTCATAAAGTCCATGAAAGGTGCAAGAGCATTTGTTAGTCCAAGAGACATAACTACAAATTCATAGTGACCATACCGAGTCCTGAATGATGTCTTTGGGATGTCACTATCTCTGATTCTGAGCTGATGATAGCTGGATCTGAGGTCTATCTTAGAGAAGCAACTAGCAACCAGAAGTTGGTCGAACAAGTCATCAATCCTGGGGGTGGGATACTTATTCTTGATTGTGACTTTGTTCAACTGATGGTAGTCGATGCACATCTTGAGAGAACCGTCTTTCTTACGCACGAAGAGAACTACAAAACCCCATGGAGAGATACTGGGTCTGATAAAGCCCTTATCTGGAAGGTCTTTTAACTGTTCTTTCAATTATTTAAGCTAAGATGGAGCCATCCTGTAAGGAGGAATCGAAATAGGTTGGGTCTCTGGAAGGAGATCTATCCCGAAGTTAATTTCCTTTTTGGGAGGAATTTCGGGAAGATCTTCTGGAAACACTTCTGGGAGTTGGGGTTTCATAGTTTGAATCCTTAACCTAAACAAGATGATAGATATATCCTTTGGAAATCATTTTTCTGGCCTTAAGGTAAGAGATGAATCAACCTACAGGAACTGAGGTACTACCCTTCCACTCTAAGACTGGCTCATTTGGAAACTGAAATCGAACGATCCTAGTTCTGCAATAAACTGAGGCATAAAAGAAATGTAACCAATCCATGCCTAGAATAATATCGATGTCAGTTATTTCTAACTCTACAAGATTGGCTGAAGTGACTTTTTGGGAAACTGTGACAAAGTAATTTATGTATACCCGTCTAGCTATAACTGGATCACCAACTGGAGTAGAGACTGAGAAAGGTTCTGGGAGGATTTTTGGACTGACACCGAAATTCATTGCTATATAAAGAGTTACAAAGGAAAGTGTATCCCCTGGGTCTAACAATGCATAAACATCTAAATGGAAGATTTGTAACGTACCCATGACCACATCGGGAGAATCCTCCTGGTCCTTTCGAGTCTGAAGAGCATAGATCCTGTTCTGGTACTGACCACCACCTATACAAGATGAGGCACCCTGCTGAGTGGGGTGACCTGCTGGAGCTACTGTAGAACTAGCCTGATTCTGTGGGCTAGTATCCTTGCCCTTCTGAGAAGATGCTGGACAATATCTCATCTTGTGGCCTGGCTTGCCACACCTAAAAAAATTTCCACTTCTAGCCATACACTCACCTAGGTTGGTCCTACCACACTTCCTGAAAACTGGATGAGTGCGCCCGCTAGTAATTGAACCTTGGGACTTAGAGCCTGTCGCCCTATCCCTTCTGTCCTATATGAACTTAGGCACAGGGGTAGTAGCAGAAGATGAGGCTGGAGTTGAAGATTTCTGGAGGAACTTAGAGCGGTTGCCACCATCTGACCTCTACTGAGAGTAGTTAAAGTCACATGTTCTATCTCTCTTACTGTCTCCTCCTCTCTCTTTGATTTTCTCCTCCTCAATCCGCTGAGCGTAAGTAACCAACCTAGAGATATCCATCTCCTTAACATGCATAGCAGTCTTTCACTCCTTTACCACATCATCGGACACATCAGATACAAACTTACTCATATGGGCTCTGGAGTCAGCTACTATCGCTGGAGCATACTTGGACAACTGGGTAAACTTGAGTGCGTACTCCTTCAAACTCATATAATTCTGCTTCAGTTGATGAACTCTTGGACCTTGGCTTCCATGAGCTCAAGTGGGAAAAACCTATCCAAAAAGGCCATCTTGAAGTGGTTCCAATCCACTGTACTGGCATTAACACAATGAGACTCTTCCACTACTGATACCAAGTATAAGCCACTCCTTTTAGCTGGTAGGCGGCTAAATCTACACTCTCAACTGGAGTGACACCCATAATATCTGTCACCTTCTGAATAATGTCAAGAAATTCTTATGGATCATCTTCAGACTTGGACCCATGAAACACATGAGGGTTCATCCGAGTAAAGTCTCCGATTCTAGCTGCAACAGAGTTGGTCTGAGGTAGAGATGGTGCCACAACCTACTAATTGACCTGAGCAGTCATGGCCTGAGAAAGCACCTGAAAAGAGCCCTAAATTCGGCATGGGTAACTTGCTCATTCAGAGGATCTGCTGGAGCTACTGGTGCTGGCTGATTCCTGGCGTTGGCTCTTCTAGGAGGCATTTTGTGTAACGTGTAGAACATGAGTTAGAAGGAGATTAAATAGAGTTCATACTTTATAGCACGAGCTGGAAAAGAAAGAAGGGAAGTTGTTCCTAATGACATCTCATCGCTTCTCCTCATAAGTGTGGCGCGCTTCACACCCATGAGGAAGACTCTAATTGTAGTGACTTTTAGACACTCTAGGACACTTGAACATTAGGCTCTGATACCAAGTTTGTCACACCTCGAGGATATCCCCTAGACTTAACACGGTTCTTAGTGTCACAAGTGACCCTAAGCTAACCCATGGTCTGGCTTATATATACAAATTCTGATAAAATATGAGCTGTGCAGAAAACTTAAAGCATTTAGATATCTAAGATGGGAAAGAATCCCAAACATGTCTGAATATAAAATATATGTAAGAGTATAATGAGTCTGAAAAACAACACTAACAACTCAATAGTTGAATCTTGTTCTATGTCTGAAAGCCTCTAACTGATATGAGTTGATGGGACAAGCCCCCAACTAACTCTAATAATATGAAACTGAAATAAAAAACTGAAGGATGAAAGCATATCTATCATCCTCAAACTATGAGGACTCACCACTGAAGCTGCTGAGTAAGGACTAAAAATTGAGCTAAGCGCGGTCTGGATGCTGAGCGCCTGAACCTACATTATACAATGATGTAGCATAAAAGTATGCATCAGTACATTGAATGTACTAAGCATGCGGGATATGTGCTAAGCTGAACAAAATAAAGACTGAACATGGAAATACATACTGAAGCATAAATTGGAAGATAAGCTGAATGCAGTGACCAAGTAACTATCATGAAAAAATGGCATGCTGAACTGAATAACTGAATACAAGGCTAATGCAATATGAGTTTGACTGTGGGAGCTACTATTAACTGACATACCCCAAGCTGAGCTAACTATGGAGCCAACCTTTAACCCTGGATGGAAGGGTGTTCGTACCTTGCCAAAAGTACAAACAAATCTGATGTGGATCCACTAAAATGCTGTCCACAAGGGACAAGGGTGACCAACCTAATATGACAGCTGACCCCTTTTATACCTATGGTGGCGCCGTAGTTCTGGGACTTGGGGACTGCTACTAAAGGTCTCATCCTAATCTGAAAGCCAAGCCTTCATCCCTTCATCCGCTCGGTACTAAGTCTACTCCCAACTGAATGTAAGAAATGAAATGCAAGCTAAAATACTGGATAGCTCAAATACGGATAATCATCTGAGAATGTAATATACATATACTGAAATTGATGTCATTCTAATTCTGAAGCATAATTGTCTGAATTATCTTACTAGCAAGTATAAATTTTGAGTACTGAAATTTAACATAAGCTAGGGTTACTGAACTCTGTGCATATGACTGCTAATTCTCCAAGAAACGTGTAATAATTATCACACAAGCAATAGAATCTGAATTACAATGAGTCCCTAAGATTTAGGAACCCTAGGTCTGAATAACTCTTGGAGAACTGAGGAACTGAACTGAGTCAAGGGACTCAATAGGTGGAAGGAACCCAATGATGAAATCCCACATACCTGAAAAAAGATTCTATGGTGAAATACTTGTATTTTTTTTGGGGCTGAGCTTGAAGAAACCTTCTGCTTGTTCTTGAGGAAAAACTATCCCTTTTTTTCTCTATTTCTCTAAGGGTCGGATGTTTTCTAGGAGAATGGGAGGTTTAGGTAGCTTTTGTCTAATTAATTAGGCTTAGAATAAGCAAAACAATATAGCTTAGGCCTTTAAAGAGAAAAGGAAAAGTCTGGAATACCCCTGAGAATTTTAAAAGAAAGCTACTGAAAATTGCAACTCAGGTACCATGACTTGGTTGACGGACCATAGTCCTAGATGACAGACCATCAACTGAGTTGTGGTTCTGTCCATGAGCCTTGGGGGATCTCTGATCTGAGGAAACCAGGAGTTACATGATGGATCATGGTTCCGAATGATGGTCTGTGGTATGACTCGTGGTCCTTGGGGCAAAATTGAGGGTTCTCTGATGTTCTGATTCCCTGAGTCCACAGGATGGACCGTGGTTCTAAACCGTGGCTCTAAATGATAGTTCATCATATGACTCATGGTTGCTGGGCCTTAAACAGATGGTCCTCTGATTAAGGGGAACCACGAATGATAGGACGGACCGTGGTTCTAAACTACGGTCTGTGATCCCATCCGTGGTTTTGAGGAAGGAAATTGGTACTTCTCTGTTCGCTGAGTCCACGAGTCAAATGCCATTCCGTGGTCCTGGACTACGCTCCGTGGTCTGACTCGTGGTTCCTGGATCATGAACTGGGGTCATCTGGAAAATGGAACTACGATTGAGATGACGGACCATGGTTCCAAACTACGGTCCATGATCTTAACCGTGGTTCCTGGAAACTTGAATTTTTCCTGAATTTTTCTATTGATTACAGTCTAGTAGCTGGCTCACATCCTAGGGTGTTACACTCAATTAGGGAGAATGAATGCGATAAGTTGTGAAGTGAATTTTGAGGCAAATCTTGAAAGTTTAGTGTCAATGACTTGAGATGTTAAGTATTTTGTTTTAAAGTGAAAAGATTCCCCAATTTTGAATGAAAAAAATTAACTCTCTTGAAAAGCATTTTGAAATAATTTTTATTGCCTTATGTTCATGGTGGTACCAATTGAGATTAGTGCTTTTGTTGAGTCCTTTTTATTTTGAGTCTTTTTATTTTTATTGTTTTGATTGAGTCATAGTGGTTTTAGTGTGATCCCTCTTCTTTGAAGATTGAGTCAATTCTTTGCTTAGTGAATGTCTTGCTTGAGGACAAACAATAGTTTAAGTTTGGGGGTTTGATAAGTTGTTAATCTACCAACTTATTTAGCTCGTAAGCATGAATTATTTCCTCAATATCGGGCTTATTAGATGGATTGTATGCCTTTTATCTCTCATGTGTAAGAATTCCTAGGATTTTGATGTTGAACAAGGATTTGAACCCAACATGCAAGAAAAGAAGGCAAAAAACACAAGTAAAGTGCCATGTAGAGAAGCCAAGTCAAGAGAGAGCGTCTGCGAAGCGCAGGAGCCCACTTGCATGTCGAAAGTGGGACTCAAGTGGAAAACAGAAGTAAGGCTCAAGAAATGAAGAATGCATTGGAGTTGCGGCTCGCAAATCCCCACCCACGCAACCCAAGTGTAGCACAAGAGGAAACAAAGCACTGACAACAATTATTGACACTTGTGGACCACCATTGGAGACTTGCATCCACAAGTGAACCTAACTGTAATGCAAGTACCTCGAAGGGAATTTTTGTCCAAAATGTTCCAAGTGTGTTTGGAGGTTTTCTAGGAAATTTTTGGGGATCCGTGGAGAGGACATTCATTCAGTAATTTCCAGATTATAATTATCCTATTGTAGTAGATATATTATCTTCTAGAGGTGTGTGGAATGATATGTGTGTTGTATTGATTGGGTATTGATTATTTGTTCTTAGAATTAATTTTATTACATGGATCCATTGAATGCTTTGAGTTTTAATTATAAAACTAATTGTTGCAAATATTAATTGAGTTCTCTAATTTTAATTCTTCTTGAGAAAGGGAATTGAAATTGGTAAGTGTTCAATAGAGAGGATTTGGGATTCTCCCATCTAATCACTGAAGCTAGAGATAGTTTAGCTTAATTAAGCATATTTTGGTTGTTTAAGTGTGAATAATTTTGGGGTTCGAGAGAACCCAAAATACATATGTTCTTGGATCAAGAGACATTGATAAATGAATAAATCCAAAATTATCGATACAGTAAATTGACTCTAAGGCAATTAATTAATCCCAATTGAAGCTATACCCCATCGAAGGCACACCCCTAGACTTCTAATCTTGATTAATCTCATCAATTGTGTTTACTCATTGATTATTTTACTCTTGATACAATTCCTAGTTACAATCAAACCCCTCAATTTTACTTTTTTGTATTTTGCTACAATGTGCATGCTTAAGTGAATTGCATTACAAAATTTGGTTCAATCAATAATCAATCTCTGTGGGATCGATCCTAACTTTTGAGTTGGGTAATCATATTGTACAACAATCGTGTACACTTTCTCATAGAGAGGTGGATTTGGATGTTATCACATACTTCCTCTTATGATCATAGGAGCTACAAGTACTATTGACTTAAGTAGTCGACAATATGAACTACAAATTATAAGGCACAATGGCATCGTGATCCTTAAACTTTGCAAGGAGCACTTAACCGACAAGGATTATATATGATAAATACTACCCAAGAAGATTGGGAGCTATGAAATACTATTGATCCAAATCAATAAGTAAGATATGATACGATGAATACTCAATACCTTCAGAAAGGTCATACAAATGCATATTTGTATAAAGGAATCAATCATATCATCCATACTTACAAACTAATCAATAGAGCAACATGAACCAATGATCAAGGATTATGCGAAAAAAATGTGAATAGTGTATCTATAATAAGTATTTTGTTAAGCTTTGATGATAAACATTTATGCGATAAAAATCATGCCAAAGCGAGTGCAAATGCATCAACCACTATGAAATGTATAACATGTAAGTAGGTTCACTATAAAAAAGGTAGCATATAACCGATGATTCATATAACGTGCAACTTGTAGACAAAAGATCTATGGTACAAATAATATGTAAGTAATTAACCCTCAAAGGGCGCATAACAGGTAAGCTAATAGGCTTATGGAAATAAGTAGCACATAAACAATTAACTTATGAGACATTTAGCACATATAATTTTACAAGAAAGTAAGCTATAATAAGCACATATATTTAGATTCATAAAGACTTAATCTTATGGGCATCTAATACCTTTACACACTATGGGACATTCCATGCACTCACCTTAGTCATGGTTTATAATCTGTAACACATATAGCATGTTGACTAGTTTATAGCATTTAAGAATTTCTCATACAAAACTTGTTACATGTGAGCAAGTAATCTGATGTAGCATATATTCTATGGACAAATGACTTATGATACAATTATCGTAAAAAATAAATGATCCCCAAGAGGTATATTGTATATAACTAGGAATTTATAGAAACAGGTGACAAGTAGCAGTTAAGCTATAAGGCATGTAGCATATGAACAAGTGAACTGTAAGGCATGTAACACGTATTATCCTATAAAAGAGTATACTATAGAATATACACATATGAACTTATGTTAACTTACTTTAGTGGATTACTAGTGCCTTTAAACTATGCAATCATTCCTCTAACCCTCAAAAGAGATATCATACCTTAAATCCCATTAAGAAGGACATGCACTCGATGCCATAAAGGCATGAGAGAACCAACTTATAACATGTGCTTACCATGCGTATAACTATGAAAAACATGAAGCTTTGACAAGTATATATAACCTCTAGTGAAAAAGGAACATCATAGATAGGCCTAACATTTGTAGCCACACTTTCATAGTAGACTAACATTGGTTCAACATTTTCTAGGATATCCAATTTGTGTTCTAAGAACTTTTCCAACCAAATGGCTTCTTGTATTGCTGATAAGAGAGCCACATATTTGACTTTCATCGTAGATAGTGATATACATATTTGTTTCTTACTACTCCATGATATGGCGCTATCACTAAGTAAGAAAGCAATTCTTGAGGTAGACTTTCTCTCATCTAGATCTCCTTTATGATCAACATCATCATATCAAACTAATAGTAAATCTTTGTCACCTTGGTTATAAAGCACATAATAAACAGTGGCTTCATATATCTCATGATTCTCTTTACTGCTTGGCAATATGCAAACCTAGGTTGGGTTGATATCTCCTACCTAGCCAACTGTTTGACATATATCAGGTCTTGTACACACCATAGCATATATTAGACTTATTACTATGCTCCAATAAGGAACTCGGCTCATTCTTTCTGTCTCTTATGGAGTCTTAGGATATATTTGACTACCCAAGGCATGAACTTTACTGATAGGACTATCAAAAAGGCTACTGTTTTGCATATAGAATTGTTCAAGATCTTTTCTTATGTAGTTCTCTTAGGAGAGATACAATAGTTTCTTTGGACAATCATTTGAAATCTTAAATCTAAGAATATATAATGCTTCACATATATCTTTTATCTTAAATTAGGATAACAACAATGACTTTATCTCGGCTATGAACTCCTTATTATTTCCAACTATAAGTATGTCATATATATACAATGTTAAAATTACAAGCTTTTTCATGATCTTTTGGTATAAACGCAATGGTCTTCATCCATTATGGTAAAACTATTGGAGATAATGAAAATTTTAAAATGTATATACCACTGCCTTGAAGATCGTTTGAGGCCATAAATAGACTTCGCAAGTATACAAACCTTTTGTCCATGGTCATTTTTAATGAAACATTCATGTTGTTCTATATAAATTTCTTCATCTAATTATCTATTAAGAAAGTAATATTTTGTCACGACCCGATTTCTCGGTCATGATGGCACCTACGACCCCTCTTTAGGTGAACCAATCTTTGTAGCCCAAAATGGTTAGTAATGGACTACTATCTAATAAGCATGCATAAGAATAATATAAATAGCATAAGCAAAGGAAATAAATGAAGAAATAGGCAACATGAATATATATATATAAGCGGAAACTAAACTAAACCCACGACTTAGTATCATAGCATAAGAGCTGGTACTAAATATACAAAGTACAAAGGGTCCAAAAGAATATATACACACATCTGTCTCTGAATAGAAAAAAGAGTACAAGATACAAAGGATAGGCTAAAAGCTAAGCCCTGGTCATTAAGAGCTCACCCTCAACCTTGGATAGTACAAAAATCAACCCGCATAAGTCTCCATGAATAAGCAGTGATGGCCCACAATAGGATCTACACTAGAAAGATACAAAGTGTAGTATGAGCACCAATTGCAAAGCAACGGGTACCCAGTAGGCATCATAGGCCGACTAAGCACATATAATATATAAGAGCAATAATATAGCAAAAAAAATAAGTAGTCATAGAAATAACGAAGAGGTACACGAAAGCTAGCACAGAAGAATACAAGATGAAAACAATATACTTGGCTAGCTACTAGAAATATATATCTCACAGGCACAGGTGAAGGAAAGAAAGAATGCACCCGGGGTCTTTGCAATAACAATATATATAAGGAGAGTTTATGAAAAAGGCGGTATACCGGTAACCTCAAGTTGAAACGGAAAGAAGGAAAAACAAGTAAACAAACTCATGCTTGAAACCCAATTCTAACAACTAAATCATGCCAATAATCAAAGTGTAACCATGAAGTATATACATCATAATCTCCCAAATGTTAATCATTGAATCAGAACCTGAATAAAGCCATGTTCAGAACCAGAAAGTCAATAGGATAATAATAAGTCTACCTACAGTCCCAACGGGCGCCCATACCCGAGGAATGCATACAAGTGAAGGCAAACCCTATGGCATCCCATACTACTGGAGCGTATAATCAGAAAATAGCAAACAAGGGTGGAACCTTATGCAAATGAATGATATGATGCTATAGTGAAAACTAGGTGGAATAGTAACCCTAAATGTACCCCCTTCGGCGCCTATAGGCCCAGCAGGTAGGATCCATGGAAGGACACGGCCTATATACCTTAACTACACCATATACCCCTCTTCCGGCACACTCGGTACGTAGCCCCTGGTTCGGATCGACAAGGTCTATGGAGGTCCTCGACCACATACTAAATCTCAAGTCTCAATGTAACAATCCAGAGTATGTCAGGATCACCATAAGTAGCCAAATCTGGAAAATGCATACCTGAA
The DNA here is from genome assembly GCA_003996215.1 of Jaltomata sinuosa. Lineage (NCBI taxonomy): Eukaryota > Viridiplantae > Streptophyta > Magnoliopsida > Solanales > Solanaceae > Jaltomata > Jaltomata sinuosa. Next base: position 143,603 of record QJPP01004407.1, read on the forward strand.
GTCTATCCGGGTCTATATCAATGAATTATGTCTCTAAAATCCCCCCACAAGGATGCCCGGACATAACTGGGTCTAAAATAGTAGTAAAACAAGTCTGATGCTCGGCTTGTCCGAGTCTAGTATCATCTCAAATCAATAGAAAAGCATGTCTAGAACCAAGGCTCAACCGAGACTAGTATAAGTGTCAAAAACTATGATAAAATCATCTTTTTAACTCTCTTACCCCAAGAAGATCCATGAAAACAATTCCAAACCTTTTACAACCATTTTTACCGAAAATAGGCCCTCGGGGATATACAAGGTTTAGAAAGCCAACAATAGTAGGCTCTAAGCCAAAACAATAGTAAAACATGTGAAAAACCTCTTTATATGCATGATAATGGCCAGATTAATCACAAATAGTAGCCCACGGCTCACAATCAACCTATCGACCCTGCACAGGCTCCAATAATTCTACAACAGATATAACCAGCTATATAATAATGGTATTGATGTTCGGGACTCGCGAACATTCCCAAATAACCCACCATCTATGGTCTAGTGTAAAATACAAGGCCATACAGGACCACAAGGGTGATACTATTAACTACAACGAATACTACAATCATTGGAGCAAAAATTAAGACAGACATGAAGAAGCGGACAATGTTGTCACGACCCAATTTCTCAGTCATGATGGCACCTACAACCCCCGGTAGGTGAACCAATCCCTGTAGCCCAGAACAATTAGTAATGGGATACTATCTAACAAATAAGGGAACAAGACGAAGAGAATAGATAAAAGGGATATAAACATATACATATGCGAAAACTAAACCAAACCCCAAGACCTGGTATCATAGTATAGAGCCAAACTACACACATGGAGTGCAAATAATCCAAAACAATATATACAGATGCCTCTGAATGGTAATAGAGTACATGAAGCAAAAGATAAACTAAAGCTAAGCTCCGATCGCCAAGAGCTCACCCTCAGTCTGAAATGGTCCCCAACAGATCTCCAAGCATGAATCACAGCGATCTAACGGCGATGACCCACGCTAGGATCTGCACCCTAAGATGCAGGGGGGTAGGGGTGAGCACCAAATGCGAAGCATAAGGTACCCAGTGATGTGCCGCCATTCTACGGCACATCTGACTCCTTTAAACTAAGAATAACCGTAAGTTCTCAAGCAACCGTCGTCGTTTTTGATGTTTTATGTTATGTTTGAAGGAAAGAGAGACAAACATAGAAACAGAAGGAAATACGAGCAAAAATCTCATCACGCCCTTCATGGGCGATACACGGAGAAACACCAAGTCACCGACACTAAACTCCAAGGCACGAAGCCTACGATCAGCATAACTCTTCTGCCTGCTCTGAGCTGCCCAAAGTCTATCCTGAATCACTCGGACTCGGTCTAAGGAATATCGAAGCAAATCTGTGCTCTGTGGCCTAGAATCAAAACCATCAAACCAACCTACCGGTGATCTGCAACGCCTGCCATACAAAGCCTCAAAAGGTGCCATGCCAATACTCGAATGGAAGCTGTTATTATAAGCAAACTCTGCCAAGGGAACAAACTGATCCCAAGAACTTCCAAAGTCAAGAACACAGGCCCGAAGCATGTCCTCCAGAATCTGAATAGTCCTCTCGGACTGGCCATCTGTCTGAGGGTGGAAAGTGGTACTAAGATGAACCTCTGTACCCAAATCTCGCTGAATAGCCCTCCAGAACTGAGATATGAACTGAGTGCCGCGGTCTGAAATAATAGAAGCTGGGACCCCATGCAATCGAACTATCTCACGAAAGTAGATCTGGGCTAACCTCTCTGCGCCATAAGAAGTCTGAACCGGCAAGAAATGTGCTGACTTAGTCAGCCTATCAACAATCACCCATATGGAATCAAACCCATGAGAAGTACGAGGCAAACCAACAACAAAGTCCATAGTAATCCCTTCCCACTTCCACTCAGGAATGGGAAGTCGCTGCATCAAACCACCAGGTCTCATGTGCTCGAACTTAACCTGCTGACAGTTCAAGCACCGAGATACGAAATCCTCTATATCCCGCTTCATACCACTCCACCAGTAAAGCTGTCTCAAGTCTCTATACATCTTTGCTGTGCCAGAGTGAATGGAGTATCTAGTACAATGTGCCTCATGAAGTACCAACTGAATCAAATCACTAATCCTCGGAACACAAAGGCGACTATTGAACCTCAGAACCCCATCTGAATCTAGAGTAGCCCGACTGGTCCCACCCTGAACAACCCGATCACGAAGGTCACACAACTGCTGATCCTCAAACTGACGGCTCTGAATCTGATCAATCAACGTAGAACGAACCTCAATACTGGCGAGAACTCTGCTAGGATCCG